>WUAT03092524.1:0-13003 GCA_010015005.3 Ulmus americana | reverse complement strand
TTTTTTTCTTTTTTCTTTTATTTTAATTATTTAATAGGAAAAGGTTGTCTCTAAATCTCCATTTCATTGTTAGTCCAACTTGAGAAGCAATGTGCCTCCTCAAAACCTTCATTTGTTGCTTTTTAGCCAAACAATATGTTACTCTATTCGTATCAAAACCGGTTTTTAAGAGAACCGTTGGAGATGATGTTAATTTACTAAAATTGTTAGAATGTGGAATCATTTATAGTTTAATATTTCTTAAGGTGTGAGTTTAGACAATATCGTACAATAATGCTTAATAAAATTTTTTTAAAATAATAAGAGTGTTCTTTTTGTGATTTAAACATTGTAGCAAGTTATTATGATAAAAAGTATGAATATTGTAATTAAAATAGTATTCTTTTTGTAATTTGAATAATGATTCAAACAATATTATTGTAAAAAATCATGATTCAAATAGAATTATGTGACAAATAAAAAAAAGAACAGCATGTGAATAGTAATAATATTCAAATCACCAAACAAAATTACTATTAAAATCAGAAAAAGAACGAACCCATTATAAATTTATCAAGAGAGTAAAATTACGAAATTTGACAACAAAATCTTTAATATATCAATAATAGTTTGATATTCAAAAAAATATATATATTGTTTTTTTTTTTCAATTTGAGTCATTTCATTGCCTAAAAGCTCACATTTATGCATAGATTAACACAAATTTTTGTGTTTTAGTGAGTATATACCTTTCCCCTTTCTCGTAAACATGTTTTAACTCTAAGATAGGATCTTGTTAGGGCATTTAGGGTCCCTAAACCCTAACCCCAGACGTAACCCGCCCTACGAGATCAAAACCCACGAAATCTCCTAGGGTTTTGAGTAAAACTCACTAATATTATCATTAGTTTAATAACACGGCTAGAACAAAGTAAGTTCTTGGATTGAGCTTCTTTAATTGACTACTAATCTTAATCACACATGCTACAAGTGGGAGACCGTGTATTTTTGATTCCCTCAGCTTGGTTTCATACTTCAAGGCTCTTTGGCAATCAATCTTCTCATTGGTTTAATAATAAATTCATGGGATTAAACTATTGAACAAAGCCGGCAAAACACTCCAAAGTACATAAATATATCTGTATGCTTCTTCTTCATCATCTCCCAAATGGGAATCCCTAACAAACCCGTTAAACCTAGCGAAGGTGAAGCTTCCACTACCATTATAGCCATTTGGTCCCTAATAATGGCTGCTGTCAAAGGCTTTTCTTTTGTCTAATTACAAGTGTCCTTCTTCTATCAACTTGTCAATCAACGATCATGATGAGAGAAGAGAGAGATAGAAAAGGGGTCATTTTTATTTTCCTTATTATAGCTCTATTATTAATCACAAGATCGTTGGCCTACTCTTTTAAGCTTGATTAGGTAGTTGGAAAGAGCCAATTGTATAAACACTTCAACAACATGCCCTTGTTTGTTTCTTCTAGGAACATTTCTTGGGAATAATAAATTTTGAGCCAATAATTACAAGCTCAGCATTACATAATTAGAAAGAGGAAAAAATCTATTCCACTATAAAATTTGAAAAGCTCATGTCTACATGGAAAATGGAAATCACACCACAAATAATATAGTACTATTGACTTGAAAGAGAAAGATGCACCAAAAAGGGGGAAGCATGTAGAAAATAAGGTAAATGGACCAAGAAGAAATTGGTCTAGACTTTAAAACCTTTCATTTTCATGGTGAAAGGTTATGTGGTGTTCATTTATCATGAAAATTATATATGGGATCTAGAGGGGACACCATAAACTTTGATCCAATAATGATATAATTGAATTTATTGATTCCCCAAATCTCCCTTTTGGTCTACAAAACTTGTAGTTTTTTTTCTTAAACGCCGCGTGGGGAGTTGGATTGGAACTTCATATTATTCAAATCCATTTTGGTCGTTTTTAGTTGCCACTATGAAGGCATTTTTGTGTCCTTTTACCCTTCACAAGTTCAATATATAAGCTTCGGTGCTTTAGTTAACATCAAGAAAGTAAAAGTAAACGGCGAAAAAGACCTGTAAGTTTAACCAAAACCTTTTATTTTCAATGAGAAAGAAAGCTCACCTCCCATGCTTGGAATAATTAGTCTAGATCAAGAGATTGTTTGGATGCCAAGAAATGGGTATCAAGAAAATACAAATAAAAAATTCTAGTTCAAATTAAATGAGAAAATCAGAGATAGATAGCTAGATAAACGAGGCAGTCAAAGAATGATCTTTGATTTATACTTTGGGTAAAGTATCTTCTCCCTATTAAGAAAGAATTTGATTTTCTTTTTTCGTTTTCTTTTGCTTTTTTCAGCTTTTAAAAACCCCATTTTGCTTAAGCCACAAACACAGCTACCCACACAACATGTCCATCTCTTTTGCCCACCTAGGATTTGAAGGTGTCAAACTTTGGGCTTTTGGTTGGTTTTTGAGTTTTTTGTTTTTGGATTTTGTGATGAGGCTTTCTTTCTTCTCATGTCATTTTCTTCCCCATCTGGCAAAAGAAAGATGAATGAATTTCCAAAGCACCTCTTCTTCTGTACTTTGCTTATGTGGCTTCTGATGTAGACTCTCTGTCTCTCCATTTTCCGACATGTGGCTTGTACATTACTACGGTATGTATGCCGTTTGATCATTAGACTTGATCAAAACATGGTATGGATGGTCAAGATTCTATTAATCATCTTTAATATAGATATGGGCTTGAAGCCCACAAACAATGAAAACTCAAATAATGGGCCTCTTGTGGAGCCAAGAAAGCCCAGATATGTGGGGACAGAGAGTTTACTCAACAAGAAGAGAAACACACGCAAACACAAGTACACTTCTGAGTTAGAAGACGTTGACACACGAGAGGATTTGGTTGAGAAAAAAACGTTGTACTTTGATGAAAAAGAGGTCTCTTTAATATTTTATAGGGTGAAAGAGAGGTGAGATGATCATTTGCCTGTTAGATAAAAAAAAGCTAGGAAACAAAAGAACCAAACTGGTTAAGAATCTACTGCCAATTTAAGTCGCTACATCTGTGATACTATTCAACATCACCAACCAGGGAGAATATGAATTATAATATATGAATCAAGTACAATAGAAAGTTGACTGGTTGATGTGAAGATTTTCACTCTGGGGGGTGGTGGGGAATGGAGAAGGAATTCAGCAGATTTTCTAGCTATCCAAACAAAGGGAAAGGGTAAGAAAGAAAAGAAAAACCAGTGGGTTAATTTTCAATTTCCTCCACTTCTGTGAGCCGGGCAAAAGATCATGCCACTGTCCTCTGCCATGTCATTTTCTTAGTGCGTGCCAGAACACTTATTGGCTAATACATAGCCCATCAAATCATGAGGACTTTATCCTTCATCATAATTCATACCTATCTTGTTTTCCCGTACCAAACAAACTTGACCTAGTCCACGGATTTACTATGCATTAAAGGCAGAAGATGGTAAACAATACAATGCTTAAAGAGTCGGTTCAGAATCATCATGAAGAAATGAACCACCACAGTTTCTTTTATAAATGGCTTTGAGATTTAAATTTCAAGCTACAAAACAAGCTGTACAACTAATAAATTGAGGGTCTCAGTATCAACTTCGTCCTCCTATCAGATCAACAAACAGGAACTAGTAGTAAGTTGAAGAATTACAAGTTAAAACCACATCCATCAAGCAAAAAGACAATGTCTACACACCCAAAATATGCTCTAATACTCACAAAAATGGCCATTCCTTCTCACATCAAATGAGCATTAGTTGCATGACTTCCTAACGGATGACCTGAAATAAGCTCAGCTACAGTAATGGTTTCTAAATTAAGTATCCAAGGACCACATTGAAGATGTTATAGCTGTTTTGATGCGTCATGTTGAAGATTATTATCAGCTCTACTCGTCTCCTAAACGTGCTGGCCATAACGTTATCGCCAAGTTGAAAGCAAAATCTGTGGTGTTTTATCTGAGTGGAATAGAAGAATGCAAAGTTGTGTTAGCAAACATCTTGGATCTTGGGGATTGTGGTCTTTATTTTGTTCTTTTTTCCTAAGCATCGGTTGAGTTGGTCTTATGGTGTTTAAGATGGTTTTGTGAAGTTGATGTTTGCTTGATTCTAAACTTTTGATTTCAAGTGAGTTTCTGTTTGTCCTTTTTATTTTGTAGTTGATTATCAGCTTCATCATGTCAGAGTAAACAATTTTTCTTGAAATCATGATGAAAAATACAAGAAGTTGAACCAAACTACCTCAGAATTTACACAGGAATAGATGAAAATATTTGATTACCAACTAAACATTGTGTTACGGCTAGGCTTGTTGCTTTGCGCGAAGAGTTAACGACAAGAGTTATTCTGCTGTACTTGAGCAGGCAGGACTACTCGCTTGGGCGTGCAAGAGTTGGTTCCAGTGACTGCTACTGGGACTGAGATTTACTTGATACTAATGTAGAGGAGGAGAGGTCCCTTGTAACATCTGATGAAGGGATCAAGCTCTGAGATTCACTTGAACTCTCTCCTCTAAGACGAGCAATGTAGTCTGACAAACCCTGGAACCTCGAATGATCACTATAAATACTTGGATCCATAATCAGTTCATGAACAGGAGACCGGCCTTCCAGCATGCTCAGCACTCCAGACATGGTAGGTCGAAGTGCCGGAGATGGATTAGTGCACATAATAGCTATTTTGATCATTCTAACTGCTTCTTCCTTATTGAGCTGAGACCCCAGATTTGGGTCCAAAAGCTCCATTAACTTTCCTTTTTGTTGCGTAACAAGAACCTGCGCCAAGCATGGAGAAGAAAATCAATACGGAGAAAAATAAATCAACATTTTTACCTGTTGTGAAAAGCACTAGCAATATACAATGATACCAGAAAAGTATAATTTGAAGAAAGAATAAGGTGAAACATTTGTTAATTTCTTGATAAACTAAATTTCTGTAAAGAACTGGTAGTGTTTCTTAACAAGGCAATAAGAAGAAAGAAATACAGATTCTCTAGCACTTTAAAAATGAAAGGTGTGTCAAATGAGCTTGGGTCTCACTCCCAAAAGCTAGCTCAAAGGAGGAGGGTGCCCAACCACATATAATTGTACCAACCAGCAAAAGCCTGCTCTGATACCATGTCAAATGGGGTTGGGTCTCACTCCCAAAAGCTATCTCAAAGGAGGAGGGTGCCGAATCACATATGAACATTGCAACAGCTGAGCAACCGGGACAAATGCGGGACAAATGCATATTCAATACCCATCCTCAAGTGCAGCGTGGGCCTGGGTCCAAACCCGACAAGGTGAAGTTTAAAAAGATTATCCCATTTAGATTTCACTAACAGCAAATTGCAACTTGAATATCCCTTTAGTGGACTGAAAAATTCTCACATAATTCAACTTAATTTTAAGGCTCAAGTCAAAATGTCTGATAGAGCTGCACGTCCAAGTTTATGGGGAAGTTTCACAAAAAGCAACTCAGTCTGGTTTCGACTCAGTATTTTGGTATGTGTAACGAAAAGTATTTAGTTTTGAGGCTAGTGTAAATAAAAATATGATAGGATTTTACTTACCCAATCTAGAAGGCAAACATAATCCTCATCTGGACAAAATTTCCTGTTGTTCATGCCAGTCACAAGTTCCAATGCAACAATTCCAAAGCTGTATACATCTGCTTTATAAGTTAAATAACCCCATAATGCATACTCTGGCGCCATGTAACCTCTGCAAAGTGACAAACATTTCATCACTTTTGGTTTAATTTAGTATTTGGTGACTTAGAATCAACATAAGGAGAAAAGAAAAACAAAGTGATCTCACATGGTTCCAGCAACTCTTGTGGTCATGTGGGTATTCTCCTCTTCATCCAGTTTGGCCAGACCAAAGTCAGAAATTTTCGGGTTAAGGTCCGTATCAAGCAGTATATTATTTGTTTTGATATCCCTATGAACAATTTTCAGTGTTGACTCCTCATGCAGGTAAGCCAGACCTTTTACAATGCCAACCCCAATTCTTTGTCTTGTTGGCCAATCAAATCTCAGTCGACTTTCTTCTGGACCTTATGATCAACAAAAACGAGCTAATCAATGAAAATGATCAAAATAATACTTCATATGTACCACCAAAATTTAAATTGTCAAAACTCACCAAACAAACAATGTGCGAGGCTATTGTTCTCCATGTATTCATATACCAAAAACAATTGTTTCCCATCAACACAACAACCATGCAATTTAACTAGATTTGGGTGTTGTAAAGCAGAAATCATTCCTATTTCATTCACAAATTCCCGAGTTCCTTGCTTTGATTTTGAAGAAAGTTGCTTAACTGCAATTCTAGTACCATCTAGTAACACTCCCTGCAAGGGAAATATATAACATTTATGTTATGTGTTTCATTTAGTTAGGTTTGAAATCCTAAATACAAATCATGCGGAAACAAAACGAGTAAATGATACCTTGTATACAGATCCGAATCCACCTTCTCCGATCTTGTTTGCAGCATCAAAATTATCAGTGGCAGCTCTAATTTGTCTCAATGTAAAAAGCCCAGTTTGTAGGTCTAATCCTCGCAGAGCTGTTGAAGTAACAAGTTGATAATATGACAAATAATTTATGCCTAGACTTTGCCAATAGAAAAGTAAGAAACTAATTAAAAATAAGTTTGCTTCACATAAAGTTTAACCAAATTGGGGTTGACATAGAATAGTGGGTGCTTTATTTGTCAAATTAGCATATGTAGAAGATTAATCCAGCAAATAACCAAGTAGAAGATTGGTTTATATCGTCTCATGCATTTAACTATGAGTTAATTTTCATGCGTAGCACTATCTTCATTTTCTGAATCCTAGTTTCTTCACATGATGTGAATGCTTCAAAAGTTTTTACAGCAATAGTAGTAAATATAACTTTGGAAGAAAATAATATTTTACGGCAGAGCTTTGATCCTTATAAGCATTTTACCTTCTTCCCTTGATTCCCTTCCTCCAAAATAACCTTTCCACCAAAGAACGCCTAAAATCATTAAAATAAGGCATAACGCTGAAACAACTCCAACAACAATGAATTTTTTATTTTTGCCTTCATCAGGAGGATCAAAATCTGCAACAAAAAGAAAGTAGATATCATTTTCAAAATAATAGTAATTATCTGATCTAGATTTTGAGCTGAAAAAAAAAAGTGATCGAAATTACAATGCATAGTATATAGTGCATCATGCACACAAGAACTTGCAATGGTAAAAATTATCTTGAGGCACAGGAAAGAGGCAATGAGAAAACAATTGTGACAATTTAGGACACAGGTTCTTCTAAGATAATATCTGCTTAATTTAGTATATATTTGGAGTGATTCATTTACCAAATTGCAACTATTGGATCACAAGTTTACAAGTTATGATCCAATCACATATAAATGTAGCTACAAATTAATTGAAACCACAACAGCATTATGAATATTTCACCATCGTATTAGCAACAGAGTAATGGAGAGAATAAAGGGAAAGGGAGAGATGAAATAGAGAGGAAAGAATAAAAAATTTAAGGTCAGGAATATAATGTTGTTCAGGAGAGAGATTCAATATCAATATTCAATAAGTTTTAAGAAAACATAACAATTAACACTCAGGACTATTTTTGGGAAAGACACTAGTTTCTAGGCCAAGCTTCTAAGAAAAAAGCTTTTACCTTAATCAATTTAAGTCTAAGCCTAGTATAGGTTATTAATAGTCAATTGTGGTCTCGAACACATTTCTATAATAAACTAACCACATTAAATTGAATCTCCAATTCACTTGCAAATGGAGAAGATTGAAATAGAATATCTGCATCTAATTTCTAGGACATATGTCTGTAGCTGGAGTGGTAATCTTTGCACTTGTTCGTTTCAGTTTATTCACAATAATACAAGTCAAGTTACTCACCAGACTGCAATGAGATGGCTGAGATAAGAGAACCATATACTCCTCGCCTTGGAACATTTGTTGTCCCTTTCCCAGCCCATTGGAAGCGGATCTCTAGTGTTTTATTACTCACAACTGCTTTAAATACCTTAATGACTTCCTTATCAACCCCATTTGCTTCCCTTTCAATATTAAAATCCTTCAACTCCAGTTTTCCCTGCAACAGTTAGTCATAGTTAGAAAAATAACACACAACTCCTGACTAATGTATTGCATAAAAAAAGATGTTCTGATAGGACATAACACTAACGAGGAAGGGGTTGAACAAATTAGGCAACTAAGAGAGAGAAAGTATGAGAACTGATTCTAAAGCAGTAGCAAGTTAGAATCTACGTAGATGAGAAAAGGAATTTCTCTAATTACACTCTAAAAAGTTACTATTTTTTCTAATTTCTTAAAAAAAAACCAAAACTATAACATAAATATTTATACTTGAAAATATGATCAGCACTCTTGAGACAGTTTTTTAGTTAGTTTTTCATGGAAAAAGGTTTCCATTGTTAGCTTCACTGAAAGTGCTTTCACATGCTTTATTGAAAATTTACTTATGAATACAGACTTCAGACACAGAATGCTCGACAAAGATGCAAGTGTTAGAATGCACTTCTAGTGTAAGTGGCTACCTGGATATAAACATCAAACATCCTTGTTCCAACACTGTAATAAGATCTGTTGTCTCTCAAGACTATCTCTGCAAAGTTAAGTTTAACAGTATAATTTCCATTCGCTAAACAACGGGCATAGTATGTCAGTGAGAGAGGAGACTGGCGTCCAGTTGTGTACAATTCAGAATTGTTCATTGTGAGTATGGACACATTGGTTGCTATATAGTCTTTTGTGGTACTCCAAACATCCCAGAAATCCCCAGTGCTGCTAAATCCCCAATAGGCTGTATTGTGAACAAACTTTGCTGCACCTCCTGGGTCTTCATCTCCTTCATAGTTGATTTTACCAACAGTGGTCTGTTTTCCACCACAGTTTATGTGCAATGAATACCGATCTGCGCCAAAAACAATAAATGGGATGTAACATAACAATCAGTTCAAATATATCCCTAAGTGTAAAGTTAGAAAGTATATCAAGCGAGATTTAGTAACCTTTCGAACAAGAACTGAGGCACTTGCTGAGTAATCTACATTAATACACAATAAAAAGAAGTATTCAATTAAGTTAAATTTTATTGATAAAGGGAATAGTTTTCTAATTTTAGATAAGTTTGAAGCTTACGGGTTGGTCTGTTCAGTAAAGCTTCGGAACAAATTGCTGATGAAACAACACATGGTTACTTTCAGATAAGTTGGAGTAAAAGGGAAAAACAAAATGTGCTCATCTCAAAACATTGGTGGGAAGGGAGAAAGAAAAGGAGAGAGAGAAGAAGAGCTACTCTTACAATGTTTCTCGGCAAGTCGTTGGCACAGAAACCTCAGAAAAGTTATTGTAAGAAAGATCAATTATGCTGCACACAACCATTAACTTTTTATATGATACTAGTTTCAAAGAAGGCAAAAAACAAAATAAAAGCTAATTGTAGGTAAATGGAAGATGCAATATAAATGAGCTATGATGTTAGATATTGGAAGGAAACATACTAGCGACTATCTCTGCTTTTGATCCACTCTGGAATAGGCCCACTTAGCAGATTACTTGTCAGATATCTGATTAACGGGAAATAAAATAAAATGTGAGGATAGTTTGAATTTTCCAAAACTATGCTAAAAGAAAAGGTTATATAAAGTTCAATTGTTCATGCGAACCAACAAAATGAGGTTTACATGATGGATGTTGATCTATAACAAAAGCTTTTGCACACCATATGAAAACATGCCATCTTAATGCTTTATTTTACTCTACTTACAATGTGTCCAATCCCATTATATTTTCAAAACTTGGAATAGTTCCTTCCAATCTGTTAAAGCTAAGATCTCTGCAAAAAAAAACTTCAGATGTCAAGTTTAGAACCAGCTAAGAAATATGAGAGTATGAGACTGCAAAGCTATATATTAGGTCAGCTGGTAAAAGGCATAAATAGTTGTATAGAAGTAATATTTATCCAAACCTTCTTAGACCTATTGATACTTCAAAATGCAAATGGGTTTGTTACTAAACTTTACAATCATTGTGATGCAAACAAGAACTTAATGTTCTAAGCTTAGTCGAAGCCTGTAAACTTAAAACATCAATACCTAATTTAAATATTGGGAAGGATCTATAGCCAGTCAGGTATAAAGAAAACCAAAAAGGGCTACAAAGCACTACGAAACGAGAGAAAAGAAACATTACAACGTCTTCAGATTTCTAAAGGTAGATATATATTCAGGAATTCTTCCTCTTATATTACAGCTCCTCAACATCCTGCAAGTTCAAGCAAATAGTATAAGCACAATTTAAATCTACATGTTGAATAATAGTTAGAAATTACACTGAAACATAAAGATGGCTTACAATCTCTGCATAGCTTTCATGTTTCTCAAGTCTGGAAATACTGAACTCTCACCGTTTAAGTCACTAATCCTTCTGCAAAGGGTTGCAACGCGTAATTGTGAGATTTTCAAGTTTCTTTAGCATTGTAGTTGAAGGAGATCATGTAGCTAAAGATCAAACTACTGATTGCTGATGACTTACAGTTCAGTTAAATTACTCAAGACAGAAAGATTAGAAGGAATTGGCCCCTCAAAACCACTTGCCTCCATCTCTCTGTTTACCACACAATTTAAACAGTCACAGACATATTTTAAGATTAAGAGACAAGGAAAGCATGCCATCGGAAGGAACAAGCGCTTACAATTTCTGAATTTGTTTCCAACTTTGGAAGAAGTCGGGCATTTTTCCAGTGAAGTTATTGCTACTAATCCGTCTGCTCATTAAAAAAAAAAAATTAGAAAGAAAAAAGAGATAATTCAATGACACAAATCCCATCTTTTAGGTATACAAACACTTACAGTTCTTGTAATTTGGTCAGATTAGTGAGACTTAATGGCAATTCTCCGGTGAGATTGTTAGCACTTAGAAAACTGTAGTTATAGCGGTACAGAACCATTATCAACTTATCAAATTTTAATTGATATAAGCAAATCAAAGAATATTGAAAATATGAACTTATATAAATAGATATAGAAACGATAGGAAGTAAAGATTTAACTAACACTATCTCCAAGTTAACCAATTTTCCAAACTCAGGGGGAACTATTCCAGAAAACATGTTGCTCTCCAAACCCCTGAGAAACATAATTGTGCTAAAGTTACAGCAAGGTCAAACTAAATGACTAATCAAACGAAAGAGAGATTTTGGGCATACAAAGCTCTGAGAGTGGTTATGTTTCCCAAAAATCCAGGGATTGGTCCTGATAGTTTGTTGACACTGAGGACCCTGCAGTAGATCATTTTGGTTAAAATTCAAACGTAACGAGAATCAACAGCTAATGTTGAACGTAAAGGGTATAACGAAATTTACAGAAATTCCAATTTTGTAGAAGCCCATTCGCGAGGCATTGTACCATTGAGATAGTTCTGCCCCAAATTACTACAAGCAAGAATTAAGTGTTGTTAGCATAAAAAGTATCAGGTTAAGAGTGATAAATGCAAAAGGAAATAATAATAATTCCATACACTTCCTTAATGTAAGGTAGCTTTGCTAGAGCTGGTGGAAGCACACCATCAAGATCCTGCCCCTCAAAATAACTACACGAAAAGATAACAAAATAATATTTTACAAAAATGCCGCAACTCCCTGGGATGGGAAGCGAAAGAGAATTCAAAACAGAATTGATTTACTCTAAAATTCAACATAAATGCCCTGGATGTGGCAGTGGTTGGGAGAGATAGAGCAATTGCAAATGATAAAATTAACGTATTGATCCGCATGCGGCCTGTCAACGCTCGTTTTATTACTGCAAGGATCTCTAAAATTCCAGTCTTTTTTGTTCAATTGTGTCGCTATTTCTTGAATGGCTTCAACTGCACGCACACAACAAATCAAACTTTTCTGTGATTGTTTAACATTGCTTTTCTACCGTTAATAATCACGGTGCTGACAAAGAAGAAAGCTTCCGTACCTTCGTTGTTGGGAAGAATTCCGGCTTGACCTTTGGATTTGATGGGTCCCACACTCATGAGCAAGAAGACGAAGAGTAAAACCAGATGGTTATGGACATTGCCGTTACTTTCTGCAGCCATTTTTGGCTAAAATTGGCAATGTTTAAGTAAGAACAAAAACGAAGAACAAGGAAAAACCAGGTGTCTCTTTTATAACAAAAGAAGAGTGACGGGCAGCCATTTCTTTCTTCTTCGCTACCTCCGGATTTCCTAGGGTCTACGCATTGTCTTTCTATGGGCTGTCGCAACTAGTGTCAGTTCCGTGTCCTCAAATTGATTTGACGGGTACTGTTTTGGCTTTTTGTGTTCTTTTCCACTTTTTTTTACCCATTTGTTTTTAGACTAATTAATGCCCTCTCAATTATTCGTCAACTGAATACTTTTTTTTTTTTCCTCAATAAACTCTCACATTTTTAATTATTGGCAAATATACGAAGAATTAGTGGTGTTATTTGATTTGCGAGTCTATAGTATTTTGAGTAAAGTATTTTGATTAGAGTATTTTAAGCAGAATTGAGTATTCTGAGTATAATTACTGTTTGATTTAGTATTCTTAACAGAGTAAACAGAATTGTTGTTTAGAACAATATTCTAAACAGAGATTTTTTTTTTTCCTAACATTTTAATTATAATTTAATTTTAATAATTAAAAGAATTCAATTTACTTGTGAAATAAAATTTTTTTTTTCTCAATTTTTTATGTAATTAAAATTCAAGAGTTGATATAATTGGAATGATTTATAAATTAACGCAATATTAAAAGTACTCAAAAACGAATAAAAATATGACAAAAAATGTACCTTGTCCATACTAATATCAACGCAGTGCTTATGAAGAAACAAACATAACTTGAAGTTTAAGATTAAAAATATAAGTAATGGTTATATAATATAAGAAAGATGTCTAAGTTCAAGTACATTACATAATAAGTCCAACTACTCATGCCTATTACTCCATATCGA
>WUAT03092523.1:0-19982 GCA_010015005.3 Ulmus americana | reverse complement strand
CTAATATAACTACGGGCAAAAACGGTAGTGGAATGGGGTACTTACGACTACATGTTCCTAGACTACCCTTTGAAAACGGTAGTCAAAGACCTACGACTACTGTTTTTACTGGTCGTTAAATCCCAAATTTCTTATAATGTTTCATGATTTAAAACATAATTATGAATTGATATTTTTTTTTTCATGATCTGAATCATAATTCAAACAAGGTTTTTATAGAAAAAAAAATGAATAATAACAGTATTCAAATCATCAAATATGATCACTATTCAAATTACGAAGAGAACAAAGCCATTGCGTTTGTGTTGTAGGAATAATTTACCTCATAATTTAAACAATTAAAGTAATTATATCTTGTATGCAATCTAAAACATCAAAATAAATTGAATGTCTTATTCATGCTGATGAAAGTCTTTAATCACAAGACTAGTGCCTTACTTCCTATTACTCTTTTCTTATGGCAATTTTCGATAAGGCAAACACTACATCTATACATCGTATATATAGAGCTAAGGAGGGGACTTAGCCAAAACCTAATTCTACTGGCCCTTCTATTATAAGCTATAGTAGAATCTAAAGCTCACACATTTGCCCACCTATACCTAAATAGGTGCTAAGTCTAAATCTAAATGAGTTAAACTGAACATAAAACTATCCATTAAAATATTAATGGAAGTCCACAATTGAAAATTCAACAGAATTTTCCAACATACTCTCACTTGGGCTATACTAATTTATGTACATATATATAATAAATAAAATATAATCTTATTTCAAAATGACTCTTGGGTTGACAACAAGAAAATTCTTTTATGTGATCATAATTTTTTTAAAAAACTGATAGTTCTTTGATAGCATCTTAATAATCCAGTCCAATTTAACTTTTAATATTGGATTATGACAATCAATTTGTCTTACATATCAACAAAAGACATCAACAAGCACCAATATTAATAAATCAAAACAACATGGATCACAAGTCTAGTAGTGTGATATGAAATGGTGTTCCACATGTGATCAATAATCTCAAACCATCTCCTTATCAGTCCTCATGCCTTAACAAATAAGCTAGTAATGAAAATCATATCACTACACTACAAATAAGCTAGTGATGAAAACCATATCACCGCTTAACAAATAAGCTAGTGACGACAACTATACATGCCATTGAGCTCAACAAATAAGCTCCTATGACAATAACCATAGCTATAACTAACTACTTGCTTTCAATTTCAATATCTCGAGAATAATATAATATAATATTACAAAATATCCAATAATAATGATGATCATCAAAAATAACATTATTCAACAAATTCATATTCAATAAGAAAATGATAAAACACAACAAAGCCAATTCAAAATAGAAATAACAAAACAGACTCCCACTAACCTAAAAGATCAAAAGACTCAAGAATGCCCATATTTTCAACATGCTTTCTAAATACAATGGGCTTCAATCATTTGGTTAGAGGATCTGCTAACATTGACTATGTCTTAATAATTTATATTGCAATGTCTCCCTTTTTAACCAAGTCTCTAATTTTAAGATACTTAATCTTAATATGATTTGACCCGTTACTTGTTTTCTTATTCTTTGAAAAAAAACATAGTTGCATTATTATCATAGTAAATCAACACAAGTCTAGAAATGGAATATACTACTTGGAGTTATATAACCAGGTTCTTTAGCCACACAACATGCAAAGATGCTCCATAACAAGATATAAACTTAGCATACATTGTATATGATGCTATCAAAGTCTACTTGATACTTTTCCAAGAGATGGCTCCTCCAACAAAAGTGAAAATGTATCATGAAGTAGATTTTAAGTCATCAACACATCCACCATAATTTGAATTTGAATACTAGATAACCTGGAGATTGTCAACATGCTTTTAAACAAGCATAAAACCCTTGGTCTTCTACAAATATCTCAAATTTTTCTTGGCTACAACCCAATGATCACACCCATGATTAGTTAAATATTGCTTAAGAACATTTACAACGAAAGCAATATCAAGTCTAGTGCAAACCCGACCATACATCAAACTCCCTACCACACTAGAGTACAAAATATTTTCATTTATGCTCTTTCCAAGTTAATCTTGGGACATTGATCCTTGCTAAATTTATCTCCTTTTACAACTGGAACATCTCATGGTTTACAAAGTTGCATATTGAATCTACTAAGCACATGCTCTATATAAGATTCCTGAGATGGACCAAGGACTTTTTGAGACCTGTGACGACAAATCCAAATGCATAGTACAAAAAAAGCTTCACCAAGATCTTTAATGTCAAAATTTATAGACAAAAAATGTTTGGTCTCCTTAAGTAGTGTTAGATCACTATTTGCAAGAAAAATATCATCCACATATAAAACAATAAATTGATCAAACTTGTTTTATGTTAAACCAAAAGGTGTCATAACTTTGTCAAATTTCAAATACCATTGACGAGATGCTTGTTTGAGACCATAGATTGACCTCTTCAATCTACAAACCATATTTCCCCTTCCACTTTCCTTGAAACCTTTAGGCTGTAACATGTAGACTTCCTCACTCAATGCTTCATTTAGAAAAGCTATTTTCACATCCATTTGATGCATCTCCAAATCAAAATGTGCTTCTAAAGCCATAATAATCCTAAAGGAATCCATAGTAAAGACTTGAGAAAAGGTCTTTGTAAAGTCAATGCCCTCTCTCTGTATAGCCTTTAGTCACTAATCTTTCCTTGAATGTCTAAATTTTTCCTTTATTGTCCTTTTTAGTCTTGAAGACCCACTTGCAACCAACCGGCTTGTGCCCTTTTGGTAATTCAACTATTGTTTTTCGTGGACTCCATTTTGTCTTTCATAGCATCCAACCATTTATTAGATTGGTCTATTGATGTCTTCACTATAAGTCGAAGGATCGATAATTTGACCAATATCAAAATCTCCCTCTCCAAGATAAACATAATAATCACTTAAGATAGCCAGTCTTCTTTGCCTTTGAGATCTTCTTTGAGGAATCTCTAGAACTATTTCTTCGAATTAAACATGCTCTGGATTAGATATTTAATCAATCGCAAGAGCATTATTTACAATGAGAACTTCATCAACAATTGGAGTATCTTCTGCTAAATTAACTCTTTGATTGACTTTTTTCTGCACAACATCATTACTGACAAAGACTTAGACATACATACAACATTTGATGATTTTGGAGATTTAGGAGAAAAACTTTCAGCAACATCAAATTCCAAAAACTTAGCTACTTGAGATTCGACAATTCTAGTGCCTCGAGTAGGACAATAAAACCTATAACCTTTAGAGAGATTCAGATATCCCATGAAGTAACATTGAATAGTCTTCGAATCTATCTTATTCTGATTGGGATCATAGATTTTAACTTTAGCAAGACATTCCCATACACAAAAAAGATTTAAACTAGTTTCCTACCAGTCTATAATGCAAAAGGAATCTTGGGTATATACTTACAAGGAATACGATTCAGTATGTAGGTAGCATTTTTAATGGCCTCGCCCTATAAGAATTCAGACATATTTGATATGCTCATCATGCTTTTCCACATATCTATAAGTGTATGATTGCTTTTTCTGCAACTTCATTTTGCTCAAGGCTTCTAAACATTGTATATTGGGTAAAAATTCCACAATCTTGTAAGTATTTGGCAAAAGGACCCACATGATGTCCAAATTTATCATATCTACCATAATACTCACCACCACAATTAGATCTGACCATTTTGATAACTTTCCCCAATTGTTTTTCAACCTCTATTTGGAAAACTTTGAACCTATCAAGAGCTTCAGACTTTTCTTTAATCAAATAAGTGTATCCAAAACGGGAAAATTTATTGATGAAAGTGATGAAGTATTTGTTTCCACATATGGTTGTAGAATAAGGCCCATTAATATCCATCTGAATGATTTCCAACATATTATTACTATGAGTTTGCACCTTTCTTCTTGGTCTTGGTCAATTTTCCTCTTACACAATCGACACAAGTTCCAAAATCATCGTCATCAAGAGAAGGGAGAATTTCTACTTTGACAAATCTCTCAACTCTTCCTCGAGAGATATGTCCCAAACACATCTGCCACAATAACAACGACTTTTCTTTAATAAGGGACCTTTTAAGTGCATGTTTATCAACATCACAGATAAAGCATAGGTATTGGAAGCCAATTCAAAATTATAAAGCCCGTCGGAGAAATAACAATTGCCAAGAACATTGGAATCATAAATAATATCTACTTTATTATTTCCAAAATGAAAGCAAAACCCAACTTTGTTCAATAGAAGAAGCAAAACTAAATTCCTTTTGAAAGAAGAAATATAAAATGCATTATTCAAAACAATTTCAAAAGTGGATTTCAACTGCAAAACAATGGTCTCTACATAGCAGACTTCGACTCCAATGTTGTTTCCAACTTTAAGTTTGGATTCCCTTTCACTTGGCTTCCATAGGTCCCTTGGCCTCTGCAAGGTAGTAGTAACATGAACAGTTGCACGGCTATGAAGCCACCAAGAATCTTAAGGAACATCAATAAGATTTGATTCAACACAAACATTAGCTAAATACCCACTCTTATGTTCTTCTAACTAGGCCCAAACTTGCGGCAAGCAGCTTTCTTATGACCTACCTTGTGACAAAAGAAGCACTTTCTGTCGTTTCCTTTCGAGCATTTGAACCATTTCAATTTCAATTCTTCTTAGGACCATTATAATTAGTCTTCTTGAATGTTCCCTTTCCTTTGTTATCGGGCTTGAGTTGAGAGATGAAATAAGTAGATTCTTTTATCTCCCTATTGAGTTTTTCTTCATTAGCAACACATTTGGAAATCTGATCATTAACACCCCAATTTCTGTCATAAGCACTGTAAGCTGTCTTGATCTAGCCAAATAAAGACGGAAGAGAATTGAAAGCATGAAAAATGATATAGTCATCAGGCATATCAATCTTATGAGTTTTCAGTTTAGTCTAGACAGAAACCACTTTCAGAGTGAAGTCTATAACACCTTTACTGTCAGCATACTTGACGCTCATCGGTTCAGTCATTAGGTTTCCAGCTTCAACTGTATCAATAACTTGATACCTCATTTTGACATTGGTTAGAAAATACTAGGCGCTCTGTGTCTCTAGAAGACTACTAACCAGATGCTTAGTATTGACCTCTTAATAGCAATGAGACAAAGGCGGTTGGACTTCTCCCACTTTGCATGAAAACTCTTTTGATCAGTAGTGCTTGTTTCATTGAGTGTCGGAAGTCCAAGCTCGCGCAACGCCAAATCCATGGCCATTACTCCAAGAAAAAACTCCACATAATGTTTCCATTTCTTGAAATTTGAGCCAATGAGGACTTGATTGTTGCCATTTTTGTTGTTCACAATAAAGGAAATTGAACAATTTAAATAAACAATTTGATTAATCATGAGAAATTTATATATATATATATATATATATATATATGTACGTACGTATGTATATATGAGAAAATTAAGTAATACAATTTCATGAAGGAAAATACTTTAAAAATAAAATTTTAAATTTAAAAAAAAAATTATTCCGTTTGGGTAGATAGATATTTAAAAAAAATACAATTTTATCATTTTCATGATTTTCATAGATTAATACATATAATTACTCCCTTTGGGGGGTAATTACAAATATCAATATGAATGTTTTTTTTTTCGTTTTCATAAATTAATATATATAAATTACCCTCATTGGGGATGTAATTATAAATATCAATCCAAATATTTTTAGATGAATTAACACATATAATTACTCCCTTTGAGTAGGCAATTATACATATTAATACAAATACCTTTTCATGAATTAACACAGATAATCACCCCCTTTGAGCAAGTAATTAAACGTATTAATTCAAAAACAATTTTCTCATAATCCAAATGAAAAATTACCCATATCCCATCATTCCATATATATATATATATATGCAAGGGATTTATCTAAATAAAGTGCTCCACCAACTAACACTTTCAAATTACTGGCAATCAAATTGTTTCAAACAACAACAAACAAACAAAGTTCAATTTAAACCAAGATAACATGTATCATTTGGGCTGAGAGTATAAAATACTAGTACCTGAGTAAGGAGAGAGAACATCATAGTTATGATCTCAAGATATGAAACTAATTTTTTGTAATTTTTAATTTTCAAAAATATGTCAAACACCCTGATAGTTATTTATTTTAACATAAAAAATTTAAAAATATATTTTATACAAAATTGTTTTTTGAATAAATTAAAGAAAAATAAAAAATATTTTGAAAAGAGATCTGCAGAAAAATTGTCCAAAACGGTTGCTAGAAACCACTGCACGAGCCACCGGCTGCGTTTGGGGGTTGTCCGGCTGGGTCTTCAACCTTCAGCAAGTCGCTCCAAGACCCATGGGTGTGCAAACTAACCCACTTCGCTACCTGGTTCACGAGTACTCCAGAAATGTGAATTTTTCTTCCATTTTTGATCAATTATAATACCAAAAAAATTGTTCGTTTTTGTAGAAAAAAGGTTTTAGGATCAAATCATATTGTTAATTTAAAAACCTTGAAAAAATCAAGAGTAATTAATAGTTTAAAAACGTGATTTTAAACCCTAAAATAAACTCCATGAAATCGATTTTCAAGGTTTTAAAACACAATAATTCATCCATGTCATATGATTTAATCCGAAAACTATACAATTCAATTATTTAACCATAAAATTACAAGATCTAAAACTTGATTTCAAAAGCAATTTGGGGATACAACCGTAGAACTTTGATTCGTAAATTCTCAGTGATTAGCCACAAAAATAAGCATATAAAATATCAAACAAAGCTTATAATTAAATTTAGGTATTTTTGTTAAAGATTTAAAAAAAAAAAAAAAATTTAAACAAAAAAAAGGTTTTTTTATTTTATTTTATTTTTATAAATAATTTCTTAAAACACAGGGTCCTATATATTATTTGTGATAACTAGAGGTACCAAAATGCAATTTTTCCTTTACATAATCCTTTAAAAAGTTTCAGAATTGGAGGGAAGGACTTTTTTGAGACAAGTTTGCACACAATAGGGGTGATTTGGAACATTTTGCATAGTAATGTGCCATTTGTAATTATATAAAACTGTTTATTTAAAATAATAGAATTTAAAGTAATTTTTTAGAAAATGTATAATTTTTCTACCTTTTTGTTTCATTTATTTATTATTTTTCAATGATTTTATATTTTCATAAATGATTTATAATTAAATTTAGGTATTTTGTTAAAAAAAAATTAAAATTAAAAGAGGTATTTTAAATAATAAGTTTTTAAAACATAGGGTCTTTTTTGTTATTAGTGATAACTAGAGGTACCAAAATATAATTTGTCCTTTTATTAATCCTTGAAAAAGTATCAAAATTGACGGAAGGAGTTTTTTGAGATAAATTTAGACACAAATAAACCATTTTAGAACACTTTGTAGAGTCATTGATCTTTTTGGTACCAGCTGAGTGCCATAGGTAGTCTTTACCATTATTTTATGTTAATAGAATGGGAGAAGGAAAATTATGGCATGTTTCGAAGATATTTTAAATTTAAAAATAAAAACATTTTAATTTGTATTGCTTTATGGTAAAAGTAAATTTCGAATTTTTTTTTTAAATAAATATATACAAATACAAAATGCAATGCAAGTAACCTCAGTAAAAAAGAGACAACTAGAAATAACAAAATCTTTCCAAAAACTCTTACAAACGTACCATATTTTGCTTCCAACTTCCAATTAGCATAAAATAATATTGTACACCCCTAAAAAAATGTACATATTACATAAACACCCCTAAAAAAGAGAGGATAATTTCATTGAAAATACTCCTAAATTAATCTATTTTTATGTCTATACCTCTCCCTTTTAGAATTTTAAGAACATTCATATTTTATCTTTTTTGTCCTTTCACTAATCTAAAGTTAATTAACTTTGTTGTTTATTAAAGTAAAAGAAAAAAACATAAAGAAATTCATTAAAGTGCAAGAAAACAAAAGCAAATGCATGATTCTCTACACCAAACTGTAAGGGTTTTTCCTCTAAAATCTCAAATCAATGGAGAATAGTGAGAAAATTCCTCATCCCAAAAGATCCAACTGTTCATTTTCTCTCTTCTCTCATAAAACTATCTCCATCACATTTCAACCTCTGTAGCCCCAATACAGCCAATTTGGGGGTTTGAGGAGGAATGAAAGGCTGACAAATCCCATATCAGACAGCCCTTGTCTGATGCTTAAAAACCCCCAAACTGAGGAGAGCACGTTCCGGCCTAGGGAAGAAGAATGATGACATTGGGGTTTCAAGGGGATCAGTTGAAATCAAGTGCTATCAACGTGAAGATTCGGGTAGGGATATGGCATATATGATTTTGTGTATTGAGAAATTGTAGATTTTGTTTTGGTTATTTTGTTATGTGAAGGATTTTGTTGATGGACATAGTAATTTACACTTTATTTTATGTGTTCTTGGTCTGGGTTCACAATTTTGTTGTTGGATTCATGTTTTGATTGAATGGATTTGCAACATTCTACACGAATATGTAGCTTTCTACAAATCCCTATACACAATGTGAAGTACATTCACACAATATATATATTTTACCGGTTTTATTATTTACTTTTGGTTGTCATTTTGGGGATAAGGCAGGGACATAATTTTGATTGTGTGTGTGTGTGTGTGTGTGTGCGCGCGCGCAGATATGGGTGCCTTTCCTACATGGATAAGGCATAGAGGTAAATTTGATTCAAATTTGAAGTATGTTGGTGGCAAATTGGAGGGAAAAGTAATGCAGAGGGATATTGGTTATTCTAAGTTCGTTGATATGTTGTGTTGTTTTTTGAGGATCAATGGCTGCAAATCACATCTCACGATGAAGTTTGATCCTGATTTGGATGAATTGAGTGATTGGTATGATATAAAGGACCACGAGAGCTTGATGCTTTTCTTATTTCAAGCTACTAGAGATCCAGAAAAGTACAAGTTGTATGTTGAGGTTACATATAAGGTTGTTGGTGAAACCTCCAAGAGGAGTAGTAACAAATCTATGATGGGTAATAATGTCAATAAGGTTGGAGTAAAGTTTGTGAACTATATTAGTGATGATTAAGTAGATGGTGTAGATTCCATAGATGAACAAACTGAGGATGAGGACAATGAGGAAGATGTTGATTTGGAGTGGTGCAATGGAGTTTTTTCTACAGATTATGAGAAAGTCGAAGAATGGCTAGGTAGTACAAAATTCCCATTCATATCACCAGTAATGGCTGAGCGTAGTCAAGAGAAAGTAGAGAAAACTAGGCAAGAAGCAGGTAATGCTAGTTTGAATAGAGTTTTTACATATTTTCTTAAACGTGTGAAGTATGTAAATGTACTTCACACTGTTTGGGTTTTTCTTGGTCTTTGGCTAACATTCATGGTTGTCAACTTCAGGTTATGATTGCAATGTTCCCTCACCTCCAAGAAATCCCATCCCACAACCAAGTCATAATAATCTGCCACCAAACAAGCCAATTCCAGTAGCGCCTAATACATCACCAACAACAAAACAAGAAACGAGGGCTGGACCTTCCCACAATGGTCATTCCTTGGTTGGATCAAGTGATCTTGTGTTTTGTGAAGACTATGAAAACTTGGTTGATGTTCAGGTTCATGATGTTTTTGACAACAAGAAGGAATTACAAAATCGGTTACACTTTATGATGATGCGAATAAAGTACCAGTTCAAGGTGCAAATGTTAAGGCTGAGTTTGCTAGTTGTGCGTTGTATGGATGATAATTATGGATGGAGAGTATGTAGCATGAGAATAATGAACACCGAATGTTAGATGGTGACAAAGTTTGAGAGGGTGCATACTTGTGTGATTGATTACAAGCAAGAAAGGCATTGACAAGCAACAAGTGGGATTATTGGGGACTGTTTAAAGAATAGGTTCATATCCGTTTCAACATCCTTTAAGCCTAAAGATATAATGGATGATGTGAGGGAAATATTTGGGGTCCAAATTAGCTACGGCAAGGCGTGGAGAGGTAGAGAGGCGGCATACAACACTCTACATGGAACACCAAAAGAATCCTATACATTTTTGCCATCTTTCTTCCATGTTTTGGGTGAAACTAATCTTGGTATGTTCTAAGACCTCATTTTCACACATGAAGACTGCTTCAAGTATTTCTTTTTCCCACTGCCAGCATCAATGGCAAGTTACAAGTATTGTAGGCCAATTGTGTGTGTTGATGGAGCATATATGAAGGGAAAGTACAAAGGGAAGATGTTCACTGTCGTGTGTATGGATGCCAATAATAGTATCTTCCCTTTGGCTTGGGGTTATTGGTGACACAGAGAACAATGCTTCTTGGTTGTGGTTTTTCTCGAAGTTCAAAGAAGTGTATGGTGATCATCTCGATCTAGTGTTCATGTCCGATAGGCATCAAAGCATTCCAAAGGCTCTTTGTCAACTATATCCGGATGCATTACATACCATTTGCATGCAACATCTCCTCCATAATATCAAGAATAAATTCAGAGGACTTTCAATTGACAACATATACTATCCGTGTGCGAAAGCATATCAGTTGTGTGATTTTGACTGATTGATGCATGTCATGTCAATGGTGAAACCAGAACTGAGGCCGTTTTTGCAAGATGTCAGATTTGAGAAGTGCTCAAGGGTACATTCAACTAGCCGTTAGTACAACATAATGACAACAAACATATCTGAATGCCTAAATGGGGTGCTGGTTAGGTAGTGGGATTTACCTATTACAGTACTTTGTGAGGAAATGAGAAATCTGGTTTAGTGCTAGCATTTTGAACGACGAACATCTGTCAAGAAATGTAAAAGAAAACAAACTCCTAATGCCGAAAGTTTTTTAGCAGAACCAAACCAGCTATCCCTTCGAATGCTGGTAAATTTATGATATTTCTGAATTTTTCTTACACAGATTCACACCATGTAGCAGAATGCCATATATCGAATGGCACTGTCACTCTTTATTTTTCTTCTTGTAGTTTATGAGTTGATTTGAATTTTCTGTTAAATTATATTTGTTTATTGTTGGCAGCTTAATCCCGCTTGTGAGACGTATTTTATGATATTTGACAGGGATAAGAATGAGGTTGTTGACTTGGATGCCTGAACGTATTTTACGATATATATACAATATTTGCATATGGATATAAATAAATTGGCTTCTTGACTTAACTAGAAGACGTATCTTTGTAACCAAGGCTCAACGTCCTACCTCTGTCCTTTACTTTTCAAAGCTCTATACTTGGCCCACTGTGTATAGAAGTACGACTGGAAATAGGTATCTGCTATTGTGCTCTTTCTCATTGTCGAGGATGGAAAATGGTGTTGTTTTCCCCGAATGTATTACCATTTAACATTAATCTCCAGTACAAGTTGATTCAAATTTATATACCCGACACAACGGATTAAATGAATACAATGATAATACACAAAATACATTAAATGTGTTTAGTTTATTATTACCTCACCCATTAACCATGCACTTGGCTCATGAATCCTATAGAAAGAAGCCTTTTTGTTTACTACCATGTTTCCAAGTTCACACCTTTCAGCTTCTCCCAAATCACCACTCTCAGGAAAGGGATCCTTCCTGTGTCAAGAATGAGTGTAATCATTAGTCACAAACAACAGAAGTTATATAATGGCAACAGACATAAGCAGTATGAAGTATGCAAATTCACTTCACATATACTGAAATACTTACGGATTGCTACGCATAAGTCCCTGTTTGTACTAATTCTTGAACTCCCTCAAGTCAGATTCATTAATTGAAGTCTTTATGTCACTAAAAACTATTATGACCTTCTTCCTGCCCTTCCCATCAAGGGTCCATAGGCCACCTGATACGTTTGAATTGGGTTTTTGTGGTTGTCTAGAAGGGTTTTTTTTGTAGGTATTCAGACTTGGTCAGTTCAATGGGCTTAGAATCTTCGCCTATCCTTACTAACCAACTTTCATCGTCATCATCTTTCCTTTTCTTCGTCAACTCTTTTTGAATTGAGTTCTCCTCAGCTTTATGGACATCATTGACATCCTCAACCAACCCCTCCATAGCACATGTTGTTTTTTCAACCTCTTTATTCCCTACCTCATCTACCAACTCCTTCACCATATCAATAACACCCTATGTTCCATACACTCTCTCTTTATTTTGAGGCACTGCTTCATTTTTACTGAAAACCATTCTGACAGGGATAGGAGTGACACTTATTCTGAGAGTATGCTTTTATATCATCGTACTCTTCTCCCTCGAACCCAACATCAACAACTCGTCTGTTTTCCCAAAAACAACTTCATATATTTTTTTTTCTGGTCATCTTCGCTTGTACTATGCTCAACATCTTCATGGGGTGTACATACTAGCTCATACGTGAAATGAAGAAGTAAGTCAATGGCAACACGCATCTGATGTTTCATCTCAACATTGTTAGTTAGTAAGGCTACCAAAGACTCATTCACTCACTCCATAAATTGTTAAACTCAGCAACAAGCTCTTTCAAAGTTTTTAAATCTCCAGTTGTCTGCATCAAAGCGTTAAGGATAATTTAGAGAAAAAAATTATTTTCAACAAAGGGTGTGAAGTTTGTCCAGTTAAGTCACACACTTCACACTTTTTACAAAAAACCAAATAGCAAGTATAAACAATTAAGAAATTTCAAATTTATTCAATAAACAATAACTTACCATGTTTATATCATCGTGAGAAAGACTTTTTACCTTTTCCTTCTTAACATCATCACCACCTTTTCCTTCTTCAACAATATCATCATCATCCTCTTCAATTTTAGTAACCTTACCAAACAAAGCCTCTAGTGTGTTATGTACTCTTTCCTGCTTGGCCGATCTCATGGGGGTAACTTCAAGTTGAAAAACTGAAAGAGTTAGTTGTAGTATGGACAGTGTGAATACTCTTCATACAATTAGGGAGTAATGTCAAATCACACATGTAAAGTTGTTAGAAAGGTTACCATCTCATTGAAAACTAGAGAGGACAGAACTGAGTACCCTAGCTTGTAGGGTCCTTTGGTAATCTTCCAGTTAAGTATCCTGGGCCAAGTTTTTCCATCCCTTTCCCACAGAATTTTGCAAGTGTGGGGAATACTTCAAGAGCAAATAGCTACAACACAATGTAGAATCACCGAGTTGAAAAGCAAGCTTCTCACGAGTCAACTGTCTAAACTCGATGATAAACTATAACAAGCAGTTGAAGCCATTTTTGCCCCAAGCTATCTTATTGAAAGACTTGACATCCATCACTAGTCGAAGGGTGTCTAAGTCAATGAGTTTGTCATCAATGTTACAAATCAAAAGGCACTCGACCAAGTACGCCACTCCGAGATTTACCTTGTCCTACGTCTATTGTGCAGTTAATGAACGCATCTCTCAATTCGGCCCTTTTAATTCCTCTTTTTTTTTCGTGTTTGGGTCTGTCATTTCGAGGAAATAAGTATCTATTAACTTGTCATTCTCTGGAACTTCAGCATCCCCATCTTCCACCCCATTTAGGCCAGTTATCAAGCAAAACTCATCCACTCCAAAGCGAAATGATTCCCCACCTTTTTTAAACCATACACCTTTCAGGTCATTGTTAACCACTTGGCATAGAAGCAAGTGGTGAACAATGCTTGGGGCCCATTCCAGAGAGTTGGTATCAACATCTAGTAGGTGACCAAAAACATACTGACGAAATTTACTTATCTTCCTCTTATTCTGCCCAATCTAACCTAAAATAATATCAACGACCTCCAAACCATTGCCATATAAATTGGTCTTGCAAAAAAAACCATGACTCTGGTTGTATGATATAGTCCCCAACCTGTATGGAAACTTGCACAACAAATTTGCTACTTAATACCAACAACTAAGAATGAAAAACCAAAAAGCATTAACTAAATTCACATACTTCACATGTATCTATTTAACCCTTAACTAAATGTAAACATGTAATCTATTTAACCAGTACCTCCTCCTCCTTTGTTTCCTCCATTCCATCATTAACATCTTCTGTATCTGTCGTCTCTTCATCATACATTTCTTTGCTTTCTTTAGCGACCTCCACATAGTATGAATTTATCAACATAAAGAAAACAACAAACTTCAACACAAGCACAATGAATATAGTTTGTGAATTAAAAACTTGTAATCCCCTCTGAATAAACAAACTTTAAAAATATTTTTCCCTACACTTACAATTTCAAGTAACGCTACTCAAGCAGGTTAAAGTCTACCAAACAATGCCTTTTCGGTAGGTGCCTCTGTGTTCTCCAATTGTTCCTTAATAGCCTCAGCATCCGTGATCTCTTCCTTAGTAGTATTTTTTCTTTGTTCAGGAACCTGTGCACATTATAATTTAATCAACATGAATAATATAAATAAAAAACCATCAACACAAACAATATGAACCTAATTCACACTCTTCACACTTATCAGTTAAATAACACAGTTTCACCTACAAATTCCAATTCAACTAATGTTATTTAAGCAACTTCTAATAGACCGAACATTACCTCGTCCTCCTTATCCAACTTTTTCATACTTTCTTCCTCAATCACCACTTCAGCAGCCATTTCTTCCTCCCGAATTTCTTTGTTCTCTTCGGTGACATGCATATATTATATTTTTAGGGATAATTACATAAATACTTAAAAAATACCAAAACTACCATTTGATTTTCAAATTAAAAATACTTTAAAAACAAAAATTATTTAAAATACTAATAAAAATTTAAAATAGCAAATAAAAAACAACAAAACAAAACAAATAACAAAAGAAATCAAAAAGGCAACTTCATCTTCTTCCCAGCCCCAACCCCATTGTCGCCATCCAAGCCAGCATCACTTTCATAGCCACAACCCCTCAATTGTCTCCTTTTCTTCTAGCTATGACCATAACCTACATCAAAGTTTAAGACCAACACAAGCCACCAAATCACTTGCAAGTTCCAGAAAAACAACTAGAAAAAAGGATAAATGTGTGTACCTATCCCAAAAGCTAACCAAACCTTAATCAGAACCCAATTTCAACTCAGATCAAACCACAAACAGTCTCAAAAACTCACAAATCTCAAATTAGAAACCAAATCTAAGGCTACCATCACAAAGAAAACTAAAAAAAAATTTACATCAAACCAAAAACTACATCAGATCAAACCTATGACCCAATCTCAGGCCAACATTACAAAGAAAATTAAAAATCAAAACAAATAGAAAATAAAAATCAATCTCAAACCAATAGAAACCCATAGCAAATTAAAAATCAACTCTTGGGTCACAACCCAGATCTGCTGGCCTACTCGTAGAGGCCTAATCGTGGAGAAGGTGGGTTGCAGTGGATGAACAGTTGTCGGTGGTCAGTGGGTTTAGGTTTGGGCTAGGTAGCTTTTTCTGTGCCCCACTGTGATTTTTGGTCGCGAATCTATGCTCTGTCGCAAATCTTAGTCGCAAAGGTCTGAAGGAAGATACCTGATCGTGGAGGAGGTGGGTCGTGTGGATGAAGGTCACTAGTGGGTCGTGATTTGCTAGATTAGGTTAAGGGAAAAAAATTGAGCTCGGGTTTGGGTCTTCGATAGGACGTTTGCCAAAAGAGATAAAGGCGGAGGGAAGGTTTGGCTGGCAATTATAATGGATTGATGGGGAGGGGAGGGAGTTGGAGAGAAATTTGGGTTTAGTTTTTGTTTTTTATGTTTAGTTATGTTTTAAGTAAATTTTTATTTTATAAAATTCTTTTAATTTAAAAATTAGGGGTAATTTAGGTATTTTTAGAAAGAAAAAAAAAAGGTTGAATTCAGGGTACTAAGGTGTTATTTAAGTAAACTAGAGACCTCTATTTGATATTTTTCAAAACGTGAGGTATTTATTGAAATTTTGTCAAACTAGAGGTACTAAAATATGATTATCCCTATTTTTTTTTTATCAGCATTTCAATAAAAAAAACACCTAGAACTCAAACAATATGAATAATCTTTACATACTTCACGTACTCCGTAATTTGCATTGGGAAGCTCACATAACATGTTAACTAGTACCTTATGCACATCTTCTAGATGCCAACTTCTTTACTAACATTTGTTATTTTCACAGCCACCTTTTTTGAACTTTTCTTCATCCTATGGGTTGTTTTCTTCATGGGTTTAATAACTTCTACAATCTACCCAACAAATATGCTAATCAACATCATGGAAATAACACTAAAATCATGTACTTATACCACATACTACGTATCAAACATTTTCAAGTAAAATCACAAATTTCACATACGATGTGAAGTTACTTCACATAGTTCAAATTGTGTTAGAAAGTAACTTCTGCTCCTCTTCCTGGGCCTTTTCATTCTCCTCATCTTCTTAGGCCTTTCCATTGTCCTCCTCTTCCTGAGCCTTTTCATCACCAACTAATCATTCCATAGAATCTTTCTTTTTTGCCTTCTTCTTCATTCTAGTTCATCCTTTTCAGATAGATTTTTCAACTGCATCTACCTGCACAAACAAGAGAAGTCAACAAACATGACAATAGCACTCAAACAATGCAATAGAACTGACAACCGAAACATCCACTATACCTTACCTTCTCCCCCTCTCCCTTAGCCAACTTTCCCTCTTCTTTAGCACCGAGACTATCCTACTTCTTAGCTTTCAAACCCCTTCCTCATTTTTCTTAAGTTTCCACTCAATCTTATCATCACTTCTTTGGACATTCTCAACCTAGACAACACATAAAAATTACTCAAATAACAATCTCAAAATCAAATAACTAGAAACGATGTCGGGGCTGCCTCATTGACACTTGTTGTCCTTATTGTTCATCTTCGTCGGTTTTAGCTTTGATGAATGACACCATCTTCTTCAACTTTTTTTCTTTTTTACCTCCTTTTTTAGACTTCCCTTCTTCTGCTAGACTATCTGGTTGTTTCTCTCCTAACCGTTCTACTAGATCTACTTTTTGCTTCTTTGCTACTCTCTGTCGAACCATTCGACTACCCAAAAATTGTGCCGCAATTATATCTTTGGGAAGAACAATGTTGATGGGCTCAGCATCAATATAATTAGCTTCCTTGCACTTCTTATGACCCATTCTTTCAACTGTCACCTGAATTGTTTTTCAAAAAAGAACAAACATTTCCAGGGTTACTGCAAAAACAAACCAAATCACAAAATCAAACTCTAGAACTCTAAATCTCAGCCGAAAATCTCATATTTCACCCCTAATAGTAGATGTTACAATGGTAGTGTTAAGTTTGACTTGGTCCTTATCTCTCTGGTGAGGCAAGTCGGCCAATGGTTTGGGCCAGATTCGGTGAGCTAGACATCAGGCTACATGTTATGGGTCATGGCATAGAGCCAATTGTTGTTGGGCCGTGGAGTAGAGCAAACTATTAGTAGGCCATGGTGTAAAGCCAAGTGATGCAGTACCGGGTAAAGGCCTAATACAATTTTTTGCCCAAACAAGCTGCAAAATGGAACAAAAAGAAACAAAACCTGTGAGTTTCAAAAATTAGAAAATATTTAACATATGTTAATGTAACATGCTAGAGTAGTACGAGCTACATGGGGAGCAGAGGAGGATATTGACCACTTTGATATGAAAATTGAATAGAAATAAGAAAATTGGAGAGACGGCATAATGGAGATCCTTAATACCCAAAAATGAGATTATAAACAAAGAATTCTCATTGCCTCAATAATAGGAGAACTACACCACTTTCCAAGTAATTAAACTAAACTATTTCTTTCCGCCATCATTCTCCATTAAAGATGCCTTCAATTACTTGTCTCACAATCAAAAGGCAAACTAAGAACCGTATATTCTCACAAAATTTTCAAACCAATTTCTTAAGTTAGACAGTTAAATTCAATTACAAGCAATCAACCATTGTAACAATTTTGGGGAATCATAAATTTTTACCAAATTCAAATATGTTGAAAAAACAAAAAAAAATTATTTACCAAGCCATGTTTTTATATCAACAAACTTGCTAATCACAACATTAACTTCACATTTATACAACAAATTTAAACAACTCAAACCACAACAAACTTTCCCATCAAGAACAAGAACCCACACCTCTTCTAGAAATGAACACTTCAACCCTTCCCTGGGCTAAAATTCATAGCCATGTTATATCTCTGTGGAAGATCCTCCACTGTGGAAATATTCTCCAAAGTGCCCTCTTCTCGAAGAGGGTATGATAAAAAAAAATAAAAAAGCCCATAAACTTCCCATACGTATTGCCGGTGATGACCGAGTCATCAAAAATATGACCCAATAATTGACCTGTAATATAATCGCATCTAAAGGGAATATGGATTCTGGAAAGGCATCAATTTGAAACGGATTTTTGGAAAACCTAGTAAAGCTACAAATTAAACTCCAATTCAAAAAGGAAAATCTAGTAAAGCCACAAATTAAACATCATCCCTTCAAATTTATTCTAGTACCTGGTGTCACCCCAAGACCAAGCTCCAATTCCAAGCTTTGTCACCTTCAAATCAGAAGCCCCCAACTTCAACTTTTCTTCCTCTATTTTCAAAGTAGCAAAATCCTCGGAAGCAACAGCTTTGATCCTTTGGAAATTGGTTTCCAAAATTTGCCTACACTGAAAAATGGAGAAAGCTGGCAACAAAAAAAAGGTCTAGAGAGATGGTAGCATCACGATTACTCCACTAGCAACATGATCGTCGTTGATGATGGTTCTGATTCCGTCATGAATCCGTTGATGGGTTTGGGGGAAGGTGGATATGGGTTTTAGAGAGAGAAAATAAGGGTCTATAGTGAGAAATAGATTGAGAGGCGGCGAAGGTAGAGGTAGAGATGATGAGTTCTGGGAAGGTGAAGAAGAAAGAAAAGAAAAGAAAAATATTTTATTTTTAATTTTAACTAAGGTCAACTCAAGCGGGTCCCATGCAACAGGTGTCCAACCCAAACGACAACATGTGTCCAGGCCTAACGGCTGTTTGTGGAATTGACAAAAAATGTAACAAGAATGAAAGTTTGATAACTAAAAAAGCTAATTTTACAAGCCAGGATTAAAATGCAACTTTCTGCATACTTGTGACTCCATTTTTCCTAAAAAGCTGTTTTTGGAAAGAAAAAAAAATTCACTAAAAAAAAATCTTTTTCTTTTGGGATTATTTTGAATAATAATGAGTATTCTGAACAATGTATTCTAATTAACATATTTTGAACAGGGTATTATAAATAAAGTATTCTAAACATGAAAACAAACACGTTGTAATATTCTATATCGAGTATTCTAAAGAGAATATTCTAAATAGGAAAACCAACGTGTTACAGTATTTAGAATACTAAACAGGGTATTCTAAATTGCAAACCAAAGACACACTTTGTTATTTCTAGTTGTCTATTTTTTCCCTAAAGTTACTTGCATTGCATTATGTATTTGTATATATTTATTTTCCAAAAAAACTTCAATATTCATAGCATATAAAATATATATTATAACACATAAAATACGTAAATAATTTTTTTTTTAACATTTTTTTTCATTTATTAACTATTTTTTTTATTGATATTATATTTTCTTAAATTATTTATATTTAAACTTAGGTATTCTTGTTAAAGATTTTAAGTTTTTAAAAAATATACAATGGTATTTTAATAATTTTTTTTTTAAATATAGGATCCTTTATATTATTTGTGATAACTAGAGGTACCAAAATGTAATCTTTCCTTTCATTAATCCTTACAAATGTATCAGAATTGGATAGAAGAGCTTTTTGGGACAAGTTTGAACACAAAAGGGTTTATTTGGAACTGTTGGTCCGTAAGGCTAAACCGAGAGGGGGGGTGAATCGGTTTTTCAAAACTTAAAAACATTTTAAAATAATTTTTCCAAATGATAAAATCCTTTGTAAAAATACAAGTTTAATTTGAAAAACCAAAACACTATC
>WUAT03092412.1:0-13004 GCA_010015005.3 Ulmus americana | reverse complement strand
TTTGAAACCTGTGATTGGGCCTCTTCTGCTTACACATTCGTTTTACAAGTATAAGGAAAAATCCCTCAATTCACAATTAAACAGTCATCATTCAGTATTCCGTCAATCATCCATCTATCAATAACAGTGCAACCTCACTATAAATAAAGTCAGGCTAGATGTGACACTTCATTAAAAACATTCTTTGATGGACTGTTCTTAAAAACTTTCAAGTTACGTTCATATTCAATGAATAAATAAATAACAATCTACACAATTTACCATGAGATGTGTTCAATGTAAACATAACATGCTTCAATGTCATTCATTAGTCTCAGTCAAACTTTCCTTTTACAGTTAACAATCAAACAGTTTCTTTCAGTGTACCATCAAACATACTTCCAGTGTACAATCAAACATTTCATTTCGGTGAGCAATCAAATATTTCATTTCTAATGAACAGTCAAACATTTCGTATCTGTGAACAGTCAAACATTCTCTTTTCAATCCACAATCAGACATTCAGTTTACAGTCAAACAGTCCCTTTTCAAACCATAAGCAGTCAATCATCAGTCAATTTACAGTCAAACAGTCTCTTTATCAATTACAGTCCAACATTTACTTTAAATTGACAATCAAACATCCATAACCTACTATCGTCAGTTAGTTCCGTATCGATTTAAAACTAACCCATTTCATTTCAGTTCGCAACATAATAACTTCCTTTCAATTAACATTCAAACAATATTCCGATCACACAGTGTTCATGTTGTATATAGGATTGTACTTACCTATTTGCTGTGTCTCCTGTCCAACTCATTTTCCTACGGAAATGAACCTACAACCTGAGTGTAACACTTATTATCAATTATTTCTTTCTGTGAAAGACTTTCAAACAATAAACTTAGCAACTAAAATGTAGCTATTCCACAAGTACAGGATTGTGCTTTAAGAACCCCGTTTAAAACACTAGAGTTTATAAACATTTCAAATTTCCGATATATTCTCGGAAATATTGCCAACTTGACAAAACTTTGCTTAATACATTGAAGACATTTTACAATCTCATTTAATTCACCTTTCTAATCTTTTATTATAATCCAGAATTTTCATATTTTAATTGGTATATTATTACCAATTAAATTAGCAATTTAATCCAATATGTTAATTTGAATTAAATTTCTTCATTGTTTACATTTTTGCTAATTACCTCTCTTTATTTTTATAACTTGTAAATATTAATTTTTACTACTTCATTGTCATGAATTGCTCATTATTTTCCTACTTAGTAAATAATCCTTATTCTTGCATTTGAGAATTATTTATAATTTATGGGTATTTTATGTATTCTCTAAACTTTAAAATTTGTAATTACATAATCTAACAATCAAATTATCAATTTCTTAATAGCACATTTATTCATTTATTTACCATTTGTACTTTCTTCTTCTTCTTCTTATTATTTTTCTTTATTCTATTTATTTTTATTATTTTTTTCTTGTTCTATTTTGGTCAGGGGCCAAAGTCCCCTTTGTTTTCTTACACATAACGGGCTATTAGCCCTATACTATCTTTTATCTATTTATTTATTTATTTTTTACTTTTCTTTTTCACTTTAACGAGCCATAAGCCCTTTTACCATTAATTCCATATCCGTTAAAAAAAAAAAAATTAGCTTCAGCACATCATAAAAGTAATGGTTTTTATTTTATTTTTATATTAACACATGTATATATGTGATATAAGGTGACTATTCAGCTTTCTTCCTTATTTCCATCTTGCAACACGCAGCGACGCACAGTAGCAGACGAGACCGACCTCAGCTAGTCAGCCCCGTCACTGCGCCGCTGCCCGTTGCCGAAGTCGCGCCATCGCCCTGCCCACATCACTATCGCTGTCGCTGGCCACTGTGCTGACTGTCACAGACAGAGAAGACTGAGCCGTAAGGCTCAATTTGGCGGTGCAATGGTTGTCCGGTACACTCTAGCCACCCCGTTGACTTCCGAGACCACCGTTGGTTTCGTCTCCTCTTTTTGGTCATGGTGGTATATGCCGTTGTCGGTGGGTGTTTCCGGTTTCAAAACTAACTCATACTATAACCCACTCTCTCTCTAACTTCTTTCTAAAAACTAACATCCAATCCTTCTCTATTTCTAGTTTAAACAATTTAGAACATTAAAAGATTAGATTAACTTACCAAAACAAGCCTCGTTTCACTTGAATCTTCGTTGAAAAATTTCTCCTCCAACACCTCTTCGGTTCTCTGTTTTTCACAGCAAAAACAACCCCTTTGTTTCTATCTCTATTTCTTTGTTTTTCTTTTGTTCTCTAGAAAAACCCTCCTATATACGTCATTAAAGTTCTTATTTTTAAACGCAATATCAACAGTGAAACCGACTCAATCCATATATATATATATATATATTTTTTTTTTCATTTAACGCACTACTATGTGTATGTATATATATTACACACCACACACACACACAATTTTATTTATCAAAAGTGTGGGCCAAAGCCCCCTACATTTATTTAAAAAAAAAAAAAAACAACATATTGGGCTAAAGCTCAATTCAAACTCCATTCTCACATTTTAATTAGAAAAAGTATAACAACAACAACAACAACAATAATAATAATAATAATAATAATAATAATAATAATAATATCACAATATCAGTAACAACAAAATACTATTTTTTTTCTTTTCATAATTCGTATTTTGAAAATTTATTACTCACAACTATATTTTCTATAAGTGAGTAATTCTATTAATACGTAAATTTTCAACTTTAATCGTAACATTATTATTGCTAAAAAAAAGAATATTTTGACAATAATAATTAACTTTCGAAATTTCTATAATTATTATTAATATATGACAATATAAAATTTTAAATTATTCAACATACAATTTCTTGATAATTACTGCCAATTAGTTTATTAATTAATGACAATAAAAACATGATTTAAAGTTATAATTTTCTCGAGGTATCACAAACTTTATTGATGATTTTAGCATATACAATTGGTTTACCCTCTAAAACAGAAATTTGATGCTCTTCCTATTTTTCTCCAATTCAAAAGCCTTGTTGAAAACAAACTTGATAGGAAAATTAAAGCCATTGAATCTGACATGGGAGGAGAGTATGCGAGTTTGCTAAAAACTATCCAACATAGTGGTAGTGAAGTCAGATATTCTTGTCCTCTCCATCAGCTCAAAGTAGTAGAGCTGAGAGGAAACATAAACATATAATGGAGACTGCTCTTACACTGCTAGCTGAGGGAAACATGCCACTTAAATACTGGATTGAAGCTTTTCATACAACTGTATTTCTTATAAATCGTATTCCAACTACTATTCTACAAGATTCTAACCCTATGCAAACTCTATTCTCAAAGAAACCAAATTTTCTAGCTCTAAAAAGTTTTGGCTGTGCTTGTTTCCCTTGTCTTAGACCTTATCAGCATCATAAGTTTCAATTTCATTTCACAAAATGTGTCTTCCTTGGTTATAAAAACACACACAAGGTGTATAAGTGTCTAAGTTCCACTGGAAAGGTCTATATCTCAAGGCATGTGGTGTTCAATGAACATGAGTTTTCATTTCAAATTGGTTTCCTCAACACAAAGTCTCCTGACACCCCTACCATCATAATTCCACCAAACTAGCTTACTATACCATCACCATCATCTCATCACTCTACTCCTGGCACTAATTTTTCACAGTCCTCCACTGTAGCCTCACATGTAGTCCACTTGCTCGCACCCTCTCAATCACATGAGTTTTCTAATTCTACTGATTCCGAGAGAGTGCTATTTGAGGGGGGACAATCAGTATCAGTTAAACATGATATTGGTGACTCGAGTTTTGATTTAGGGAGTGAGCCTAATATTAACTTACCAAATGATCTCTCTCTTGATCCAAACTTAAGCAGCCAGTAGGCAACTAAAGTAGAAGCCACTAGTCAAGAACACGAGATTGTAACTAGATCTAAAGTAGGCATTCAGAACCTAAAAGATATCTTGAAAAATAGCAACTCTACTTGGTAACAAGGGAAGATATTCCAAATGTCATTGACTCAAAATGTTGGAGAGCTGCCATGGAAGATGAGCTAAGTGCACTAAAGAGGAACAATACCTGGTCTCTAGTTCCAAACTTAGATTCAATGAATGTGGTAGGCAACAAATGAGTTTTTAGAATTGAATACAACATAGATGGCAGTTTTCAAAGGTGTAAGGCCATGTTAGTGGCTAAGGGTTTCCATCAAACTCCTGGAATTGATTTTAGTGAGACTTTTAGTCCAGTGGTAAAGGCTTCAACATTGAGGGTTATTTTGGCTATAGTTGTTTCCAAAAATTGGCTGATAAGGCAATTGGACATCAATAATGCTTTTCTAAATGGTAACCTTCAAGAGGTACGTAGTGTATATGTATCAACTTGAAGGGTTTGAGGACAAGGAAAACCTAGGCTATGTTTGCAGGTTACACAAGGAACTTTATGGTTTGAAACAAGCTCCAAGAGCCTGGTATGAGAAGCTGAGGACCGCACTGATCGGATGGGGTTTTAAAAATTCCAAATGTGACTCTTCACTATTCTTTGTCAAAAACTTAAGTCAGATTATTTTTGTATTGATTTATGTTGATGATATGATTGTCACTGGGAACAATCCAGTGTCATTGCAACTCTTCATTGAAAAACTTCATAAGCTCTTTGCCTTAAAGGACAAGGGATTATTCCATTTGTTTCTAGGTGTAGAAGTTACCAGAGATGAGACTAAAATTTACTTAACTCAAACAAAGTACATTAAAGAATTACTAAGAAAATCAGAAATGTTGAAAACCAAGCCTTGCCCGTGTGAAGACCTGACCTTTAGGGTCCTCAAAATCTCTTACATATTTTTAAATATGGTCTTATAATCGGGGTAATTTTTCTTTTTCTTTTAAAACATATTAATTTATTATTTTCAAAACTATTTTGATGTGCATAGAAGACATTCGTAAGTCAAATTGGTTAAAGTAAACCAACAAAACTTTCTTTTATTATTACTAGATAAAAAAAGTAAAGTACATAATTACTTGTCTAAATTTAAAATATTGGCTAGGTTATTAAAAACCTTATGAAACTTATTTCTTGTGGCTATAAATTTTAAATAGTAAATACTTGATTTCCTTATTAGAAATCATTACTAATCTATATAGTAACTCTAGGGTCATTTTAGTAATATGTTTTCAAGGTAAATGATTTCTAGAATAAGTTAGTCGTTTCATTTATACGAAAAAGTCTTCAATATAAAAATAGCCTTAATGCATGATAATACACATTAAATATCATTACAAATCTTGTACCAGATCAAAAATGATATTTAATGTGCATTGTTTATCATGCCAGTTTAGAAATAATGCTATAAAATTTAGTTATACATCTCTTGAAAAGTACCATATTAAGAAATGTGCTTCGAAAGACTTTTGAGTAGCGGGTTCCCATTCCCAAGCCTCTCACCACACCCACACCAACCTTGTACAACCCACCAATCAGAAGGTAGCATACTGCTTACCTTTGATACTTACAATATGAACAATGTGAGTTTTCGCCCAACAAGTATAACATAATTCTTAAAAAACATTTTAAACAAGCATAAGTATCAAAATATGCAAATATGCAGTTTTAAATAGATTTCGTATTAAAATATTTTCTCTTTCCTTTATAGGCCCCTGTGTACGTACCCCTTACGCATTACCATGAGGAGTCAAGGGAATGAACTTAACCAAACATCCCACACGGTCTTAATAATCATCATTCATACTTTCCTATTCCTTTGAGAGGATGCCTCATTCCTTTGAGAGGCTGGATTTCTTACTTTCCTTATTCCTTCGAGAGGCGGGGTATGACATTATTGAAAAACGTCATTTCTTTTCAAACTTAAAAGTCTTTAGCTTTGTTTGCAAACTTTGACTGTTCTCAGTTTAAAACTTATGCAAACTATCTTTATAAATTGAGACATTGTTGGGGTCAAAATTCCCACTATGAAAGTGGGCTTCGAAGTCAAGCCCACTGGGCCAACCCAACACAGGAATGTTTCGCTTGGACTATATTGGCTTTGAATTTGACTATATATTAGAACAGAATAGGAACATCATTCCATGAGTGATGAATCATGACTGAACTAGGCTGAAAAGTCTTAGTCCTCATCTCCGTATATAATCTTTGAACTTTAGAACGGTCCTTCGAGATAGCCTCAACCATTTGACTTGTCCAACGATCGTTTCGCCACTTGAGCGAGAATCTCAGACAGCTTTCAAAAGAAGCAGAGTGAGACTGAGACTTCAATAGGAAGTCCTATAATTCTATAAAAAGATGCTCAAAGTCCTTCAAAGGCATGATTTCACGACCTAAGAAATACACATCCTAAGAAAACTCTCACATTCTACTTTGCTTATTTTACAGTCTCATCTTTACGTCACCACTGGTCCGCTAGACTCCAATCAACCATCGATCAATCATTCGTGTCCCTTCCGACTCACCATTCCAAAAGGATTTCTCAGACACTGTTACTTAGATTCAACATTGGTAGATAATTTATTCGTATTTCAGTATTGATTTATTCAATTTACATCTTATCCTTATTCTTATAATCAAATACTAATTTGGGCATCGGAGTGACTTTGGTCGGCACCACCCCGGTGTCAAGTTTGTCTCGTTCATCTTCTCTTTTTGTGGTTTACAGGTTGCTACTGCCCTAACAAATTCAATTGTAGATTTAAGCCTCTACAATTTGGCACCCACCATAGGGCCCTAGTAATTGACTTAAACCTAATCCAATGAGCAGGATCAACCTTGAAAATGGTAGAGATTTCAGAAGTACCTAACCGTGATTCTCAGGTAGAAGCCTTGCTGAACCAAATGAACGGGTGACACCACCAGCTGGAATATGAGAACAACGAGATGTGCACATAGAACTTGCAATATCAACATCAGATCGAGGCGCATAACAATGAACAGACACCAAGCAGTTCGAGATTCCGCACGAATGTCCGACCAATGCCCTCGCTTGAGACTTCGGACGACACGATCACCAATATCCAGGTGAGCGGGCAAAGAAATAATTCTACTAACGAACAAACTTGCCAGATCTAAAAGGAAACAAATGTGACCATATTGTATTGTGAAAGGAGCTCACCAAGTTCCCCTGCAAAAACTTCGAAGATGTCTTAGCCAAAGTTTGGGCTCAAATCAGGTGGGATGAAGGTGAAGAGTATAGAATCTCAATGGAGCTACCAGTTAAACCAGGTTAGGATTCGCCAAATTATTTGAACATACATGAGAGTAGGATTCGTAGACAGCCACATAGAGCATCCGAATGGCATTACAAACCATATTCAAACTAAAAGCCGCCGTCCGAAAAACAGACTAGAAATCAGAGACTTAAGGTGGCTGTACGAGAGAAGGGATCGAACACAAGAGAGCCCAAAATTGTCCGAATACAACCTTAACATTGAGCCTACTGAATTGGTTAGAGTACCAAAAGGAATGGGGGAAACAGTCAAATGGCCACCCAAAATGAGGTATCCACTCGGCGTTCAGGACACAAGAAAATGGTCTGAGTTTCACCAAGATCATGACTACCGAATAGACAAATGCAATGCACTTCGCTTAGAAGTCACTGAACTCCTTAAGCAAGGATACCTTAAGGATCTTCTCTCAGAACAAGGCAAAGCAATAAGAGATAAGAATTCGAATGAAGCAAAAGATGACACTCCACCAGTACCACTAAGGACAGACAAAATAATCAATGTAATCAGTGGCGGTTCCGAAGTAAGTGGAGTCTCGTACGCTGCAGCAAAAAAGAAGTAGTCGTCGAGTGGCTAAAATAGATCTTCACAAGACCGGCCACGATGATCCCAGAGTCCTCTAGATGATAAGCTTCCGTTTAGACGAGACAAACTACCACAACAACCCACATGACGTCGCTCTAGTAATATCCATTTCAATTGCTAATTGCCTAACCAAGTGGATTCTCGTAGACAACGGGTATTCCACGAATGTGCTTTTCTTGAATGTGTACAGGGAAATGGGGCTCCAGGAGAGCAATATCATAAGAAGATGCATCTTTTTGGTAGGATTCAGTGGTGAATCCAGAACGACAATAGGGGGAATCATCTTACCAGTTTATGAGTCAACATGTACACCAAGTTTTTGATCCTTGACAGTCTGTCTGCATACAACGTCATCTTGGGTCAACCTTGGATCCATCGAATGGAAGCAGTGCCATCTACCTACCATCAAATTCTTCGATTCCCAACCAAATGGGGAATTAAAGAGATATACGGGCAACAGTACGAATCACGCCATTGCTACCAAACTACCATGAAGCTGAGAACCTACACTCAAGAGTTATAGCAATTACAGGACCACCGTATGAAGGAATTCTGAGTAGAAAAGCCAAAAATAGAAGAAGTAGATGAAGTTCCCATTCACTTAGACTTCCCGAAGCACAAAGTCCTAATCGGCACTCGATTTGACGACATTTTACGAAATCAGATAGTATCTTTTTGAGCATGAATCACGATTGTTTCACATGGTCGCATGAAGATATGACAAGAATTGACCCAGAAGTAGCTATGCATTGCCTACAAGTTGATATAGACAACTCGCCAGTCAGACCGGAAAGAATGAGGTTTGCCTCCAAACGGAACAAGATCATAAACGAAGAAATTAGAAACTTATTGACACAGGGTCTGCGTGTGAAGTATAATACCTGGATTAGCTCTCCAATGTGGTGGTTATACGAAAAAAGAATGGAAAATGACGAGTTTGCATTGACTTCATAGATTTGAACAAAGTGTGCCCAAAAGACTCATTCCCATTGCCACATATAGACATGCTAGTAGACGAGACTACCGGACATAAGTTGCTCAGCTTAATGGATGCGTTCTCAGGATATAATTAAATTCTAATGCATCTGGATGATCAAGAAAATACATCATTCATAACAGAACGAGGATTATTATGCTACAAAGTTATGCCGTTCGGCCTCAAGAATGCAGGCGCAACATATCAACGCCTAGTTAACACATTGTTCCAAGATCTTCTCGGCAAAATGATGGAAGTCTACATCGATGACATGCTAGTGAAATAACTCTATACAGAAAACCAAATCGATCATTTGAAGCAGTCGTTTGAGGTACTTCGTAAATATAATATGAAACTTAATCCAACAAAGTGTGTTTTTGGTGTTGCATCAAGTAAATTTTAATACATTTTTACTAATTGAGGTATAGAAGCAAACCCCGAGCAAATCCATTCGGTGATCAATATCTCCTTACTAAAATGCAAGAAAGATGTACAGAAATTAACAGGGAGAATAACCGCCCTGAGCTGATTCATATCCAGATTTTCTGAATGGTGCCACAATTTTTTCAATACTCTTAGAAAGAACACGGATTTCATCTGGACGGACGAATGCAAGGAAGCACTGCAGCAACTGAAGAGCTACCTCACGTCCGTACCATTACTCTCGAAGCCGCACGATGAGGAAACCTTATATGTCTACTTAACAGTTTTCGAACATGCCATCAGTGCAGTTCTCGTGCACGAGGATGAAGGAAAACAATTCACGATTTATTATGTCAACAAGGCTTTACTAGATGTAGAGACTCGATATAGTCAGCTGGAAAAGTTAGCCTTGGCACTCATCACAGTCGCTTGGAAACTAAGACTATACTTCCAAAACCATCTTATTATTGTCTTGACAACATTCCCATTAAATAATATCCTGCATAAGCTAGAACTTTCAGGCCGATTGACAAAGTGGATTGTAGAACTTAGTGAACACCACATCAGCTTTCAACTACGCACGACGATTAAATCTCAAGTACTGGTTGACTTTATTGCAGATTTTTCACCTAACTCTCTCCTGCAGGCCGCGGAAGAATTAATGACACTAAAGGAGAATCCGAATGGAGAAGGTACTTGGACATTACACATTGATGGATCAAGCAACTTCAAAGGCAGTGGACTAGGGCTGGTATTGACTTCACCGAGCAGAGATAAAATCAAACAATCAATCAGATGTGAATTTTGAGCGAAAAACAACGAAGCCGAATATGAAGCCTTGATAGCAGGGTTAGACATGGCCAAAGGATTGGGAATAAAAAAAATACAAATCTTGAGTGACTCCCAATTGGTAGTCAATCAAATGCAAGGCAACTATCAAGCCCGACACTTGAAAATGACCGCGTATTTGAAGAAAGCAATGGAATTAAAAGAAAGCTTCAACAAAGTAAAAATCCAACAAATCCCGATGGATGAAAACTCACACACAGATGCACTAGCAAATCTTGGCTTAGCAGTCCAGGTAACCGAACCAAAAAAATATTCCAATTATATACTTAAAATGGCATGTAGTGTGGAAACATGATCAAGAAGAAGCATGCGAACTAAGCATCGAAGCAACTTGGATAGCTCCAATATTTGACTACCTACAAAAAGACGTATTACCAGAGAACAAAGAAGAGGCACGGAAAGTCAAAACAACTTACGCTCGATTCACCATCATCCAAGGTAAACTCTTCTGTAGATCCTTCTCGGGCCCATATATACTTAACTTGTGTCGAGCATTCGCTGGTAAATTACATCTTATCTAAGCTCCACGAAGGAGAATGCGATAACAACTATGGGGCTTGAAGTTTGGTGCACAAGGTGATCACCACATGATACTACTGGCCAACATTGCGGGCGGACACTAAAGAATTTATCAAAAGATGCGACAAATGTCAGTGTTTGCAACAACACCAAGCCAACCACTTGAACAAATAACAACGATATCCACTCACTGGCCATTTATGAAATGGGGGATAGATATAGTGGGAAAAATGCCGATTGCACTAGGCCAAAGGATTTACATGCTCGTCTTGATGGATTACTTTACCAAGTGGGTAAAAGTAGAAGCATTCCACCAGGTCAGAGACACAGAGGTAAAAAACTTTGTTTGGAAGAATATCATTTGCAAGTTTGGAGTTCTGTTTGAAATTTTAACAGACAATGGTTCGCAATTCATAAGTTTCAGATTCCAAGATTTCTACACTGAATGGAACATCAAACTTAGTTTCGTGACACCAAGGCATCCACAAATGAACAGCCAAGCTAAATCAATGAACAAAACCATTGTCAACACACTAAAAAAAGGGCTAGAGAAAGCCAAAGGAAGATAGGCAAACGAACTCCCAAGTGTTTTATGGTCATACAAAATAATTGCACGAACTCTGACATGGGCTACACCATTCTCCTTAGCGTATGAAACTGAAGCAGTTTTCCCAGTCAAAACAAGGGTCCCAACAGCACGATACCAGTTTTCCTTGGAATAACAAAACAACGAGTAGCTTAATTTCGAACTTGACACAATCGTTGAAAGACGTGAAAGGGCAGCCGCACGAATTTCTGCCTACAAACAATAAGTAGCTAAATACTACAACAAGAACATCCGAACGCGAACTTTCCAAGATTGGGTACTTAGAAAAGTGTTTCAGAATACAAGAGAAAGTGGTGCTGAGAGGTTGGGACCAAACTAGGAAGGATCGTACCAAGTCACACGAATAATTGGCAATGGAGCTTACAAGTTACAAGCTCCGGACGGAAGAAACATCAACAACATTCAGAACGCCATACACCTTCGACGATATTACATTTGAACTCTCTCAACTTTTTTTTTTCTTCTTCCTTTTCTTTTATAATCAGTCGTCATTCCTTTCCTTTTTTATACCATACTGACTTATGCATCGAAGGGCCATTGGCCTCTCCTTTTATTGGAGGTTGTTCGAAGACTAGACAACAAGTCTAAAAGTAGAGCAAACAACAAACACATACTAGCGTATGCACCAACTAAGGTAAAAATGCTATGTTGCGTCCTAACCCCTTCTCATAAGGGACACATTCGGAAAAAAAGGGCCGGCTCAGAAAACTCCACGGCCCTAAGGAACCAAGTTCCCTTAATCAAATCTCAAAATAATATTGCTTTGATTCCTAGGGTTCGATTTCAACCCAAAAGATTAGTCGGATTTCAGAAGAAAGCCCTTGGGACGCCAAGGTACTATAGGCAACAACCACATAGTCCACCTACATTCCGAACGGCAAGTTCTATGCATCAAACGAATCTCCAAACAATTTTGATGAGTGAAATACGATTCTCAATCCAAATGAACCTAACACTTAGTTCAAACCGGGGGGAAAGAGAAGATCCAATAGAAATAGACTTAAATTTAAGACACAAAATCCAAGGTTTGCAATAAGTATGATTTTATGATGATTTTCTATGTTTACTCACATGATTCTCTATGCTAACCTGCAACAAGTATGATTTTGTGATAATTTTTTTCCTTATATATTTATTTCCCAAATATTTGAGGCAACAATATTTATACCATGTTTTATCAATCCCTTTCTAAGTCAAGTTTTTAGACAAGTTTTATCTAGGAAAAATCAAATTTTATCAAGTCTTTAACCAAGTTTCTTAGCTTGATAAACTACAAATTTTGAAGCCAAGAGTTTGTTCCAGCTTTTATCATATTAGAAATATAATATAGAAACATTAAAGAGAAGGTCATTTCATCATTGTCTAAGATACCCAAATGATCGACTAGTAGATCACTTATGTAGTAAGCGGCAGTATGGTATCGAGATCTCAAAACCCTTATCCCCAATACATGTTATTTATGAGTACGATTATGAGTACGGTTATGAGTACGAGTATGATTATGACTATGTCAATATATGTGGTGAGATCAATTGGCTAATTTCCACTGAGCTTTATGCTTACCCCATTATTTATGTCTTGGTTTTGTAGAAAAAATCAATAAAGGTTGATCATGTTTTGGAAGCGAGGCATCTTCATCAGGTGACACGTGGAGGATGTCGGGATATGGTCGAAAATGGGGCTAGCATCCGAGCCTATTAAGCTCAATATGTTTTCATGTTTTGATTAAGCAAATTAAATGTGTTTGAATTCCTAGGACAAAAAGGGTTAAC
>WUAT03092301.1:0-13006 GCA_010015005.3 Ulmus americana | reverse complement strand
CCAAACAAGCCACACGCCCGTGCACCTTGCTGCCGAGCAAGTTAGCTCGGCCAGGCTGATCTGCTAGGCCAGCTCGACTAGGTCTTAGCTCCACACCTGCCCAACTCGGCCAAGTTCCCTTGCATGTCCAGATGTTGTGCGCTGTCGAGGCATGCTACCTGCCAAGCAACTGAGCTACAAGGCTAGCCTGCCCACACGCCTACACCTATGCGCACCATGACTAGCTAAGCTGCAGCTCGGCCAGGTCCCTTCTTCATGCTAAACGTCCTGCCGCACAAGCCCCCTGCTGCCGACCTACCCAGGCCCAGCCCAACCAAGCTAGCTTGGCCAAGGTGAGCTGTGCACCTCCTGAGGAGGACATCGCGATTTCGTCTATCTAGCCCGTTTTTCTCGACTCCCGATAGTGGTACTTCATCAAGTCCATGCAATACACTCGTAATGAGCTATTTTCTACATCCAGCTCTTTCCCGGATCGCTGAGCTCTTCAAAGGGCATCTCAATACTTAAGTCAATTTGAGATGCAATATCTCAAATTCTAATCTGCCCCAAAATCACCGTTTCAAATAATCGATGATTGATCAGTGACACATAAGCAATGAAGTCCTTGTAATCAACATTACAAGGGACCCATAACTTGTGACTTGGTGTCCCATGTATTAAAAGGACACATGACACAACAAGAGTGGAGCCTATTTTCTCTCCTTGAAAATAGCTCTCACTTCTTGTTGTTTTCTTTCTCAAACCCCCTATAAATACCTCATTTCTTACAATTGAAAGGTACGCTCTGATATACAGTCAAATACGATTTCAGAGGCTCTGAAAAACACTTTCATTTGCTCTGACATGTGAAACTATTTCTGCTGTCTTCTCTCTAGCTGACTTAAGCATCAGAATGTAATTGGGGGAACAACTCCCCTAACCTCTGATTATTCTTTGTTTTACAGATAATCCTACAACTTTGACGACACTATTTCTGCGTAGACGCTGTCAGTTTTGCAACTTTGCCGATGCCATCTCCGCGTACACGCCGTCAGTTTCATTAAGTTCGACCTGACTCGACGTCATGTCCCCATGCTTATTCGAAAAGAGTTGCTCACGTGTTCTTCTTTAACCATTGACCAGATTTATGTGTCAACATATATATATATATATATAATTCATTTAGATCTTATTATTTTGCATCTTTTTTTTTCTTCACTTTTTCCCCCTTCTATCAAAATTTATTGCATACAAAATTTAAAAATCCAAAATTTATTTTAATTTATATAATAAAATAATTAATCAAAATTTTCAACTTTTAGTTTCCATTTTACCCTTATGATGAATAATCTAAAAAGATGTTAATAATATTTAAAGGTTTATGCAAGTTTAAGTATAATTATTACCCAACATCCATTTCTCATAAAATTTTGTATGAAGACCAATTTGCTCTAGTATTCTATTTCAAAGAAAATGACAATGTCGTTGAATGAATAACATAAATTATTAAATCTTTTGTGTTGAATGAGCTTTATTATAGCATATGCTCAAAGTTTATTTTCACTTATTTTTTCAACTATCGGTTTGAAGTTTGGCTAATAAATGATATAAGGTCTCTCGTAACAAGTTTTTTTGCCGAGAATGCATAAAGTTAGTGAATTATTTAACCAAACAACTCATGGATATCAACTTTGATATATGATATTCTAACAAACTTTTTAATATTCGATTTAATCTAGATCAACTATTTAATAGTTACATTTCAACATCTATGTTAATATTATTTCTTATAGTTTTAAAATTTGCACCTAAACAATATAAAATCTCTTGCACGTTTTTCCTACAATCTAGAAATTCAAAATCTATCAAAACTTACGAGAATGAGTACAATGTAGGAACACAATATTCAAGTACAATGTTATATCTCTCTCTTTGATCTTTCTCATGAAACTGCACTTAAGACAGCTCTTAATATTTTACTAAATAAATAAGTTGATATTTATGCACATGTTGATTGCAATAAAGATTCTAGAGGTAATGCTTGAAGAGCTTAACATACACTAAAGTAAATATATTGTTTCTTTTTAAGTGGATACACGAATACCACTTATAAATATTATATGATTTAGTTTGTTTATTGTTGATATTTATGATATTGGTTTCTTTTGGTGATCACAACTTGGCTTTTATATCTAGAAATGTAAACAAAGTAATTAATTCATAACTTTGTACAACTTTACTTGAAGAGTTGTAATTTTTCATTTTGTTTGAATGATGTATCTTTTGATATTCATGAACTAGAGTAGAACTTCATGGTTAATTTCAAGTTAATGTAATTGATTGTTTGTAAAAAAACAAAACAAAAAAAAAAAAAAAAACACGAGCTACACGTGCGAGTCCCTAGTCATAAAAAAAAAAAAAAAGTAGTAATTTGATATTTAAATTAAGCATATAGTTTTTTATGATTTTTTTTTTCTTTAAAAATTAGTTTTCGGTGATACTCACAAGTTATAGAGGGAGCAAAATAATGGGTACATTTGATACGCAATTTAAACAAGATTTTAGTGATTATGTGCATGATAATTTTTTGAATAGGATTCTAAATTTTTAATAAAAGTAATTGGGATCCACAAGATTAAAAAATAATTTTATATAAAAAATAATATGGTCCACGATGTTTAATAATAAAAATAATATTTTATGTAAAATGAGCTGGTGATATTAATAATATAATATAAAAAGTAGTGGAATTTAGATGTGTAAGATGATAAGATGATGTAAAAAGTGGTAGAGTCAACATAATATAATAGAATAATTGGTAAATAATGGAAAAGAACGGAGTTTTTGTAATTTTTTGAAGAATATAATAAAATAGAATTTTTTAAAATATGTACTTAAACGAGCCCCCTATATTTTTCCAAAATATTTTAGTCAAAATTATCTATCGGTGTGTTTTGATATTTTAAGGTCTCTAACAATGCCCCATTAAAAAATAAAAATAAAAATAAAATAAAAAACTTGCTAATTATGGAGGGACCATATTACTAAAAAAAAAAAAAAAATTATAGAGGGATCAAAATGATAATTTCTGGTAAATAATTATTCTGTTATTTGGAGGAAAACTTCGACGGGCGTTCCCGTCGTTGTCCGAACGGAGCAGCAATCATAGATGGAGGGACGCACACTCTACCCCAAAATTGAATTCCAAGACTCTCTTTCCACTTCTTCCAATCGCTATTCACGCACGGTAATACAAGTCCCTCTTTTTCTTGCAGAATACCTCTATGTTTTTTGTTGTTTTGGGTTCCTTAATTTAGAGCTTAACTTCTCTGTCACCATACTTGGTGTTGTTTTGATGGGTTTTATTTGTTTCTGTTCAATTTGTCCCAAACAATAAATTTCTGATTTTTCAGTTTTTTGTTCTTGATTACCCCTTTTTCTTTGCTATCAAACAAAGGGTTGTGTTTCATTTCGTTCAATGATTGTTATAATTATCCAATATTTCCTGGAAACTAATGGAAAATGTATATTATGATGGAACTGTATGATATCAATAACTGAAATTGGAAAGCATGGAATGTGATTGCAAACTAAAAATTCTATAAGAAAGGGTGCTTGTATAGTAGAAATCGAAATTTATTCCTATAGGTAGGAATTTCATTAATAACTTTTCAACAACATCATATATTTTGACGGTTTTTGAGTATGTTGCTCTATAATATCTTAGGAATATACATGTAAAACGGAGTTGTAAACCAAGTTTTTGTTTAGGAGATATATAGCTTTGTGCATTTACTGCAAATTTTAGTAGAAATTATATCAAAGTCAATACAAAATAATACAAAATCTAATATATCTCTTAAACAAAAACTTGGAGTATAAAAAAAAAATTATAGGAATATTCCTAAGATATTAAAGAGTAGCATATTAAAAAATCTTCAAAAAATATGATTCGGTTGAAAGGTATTAATGAAATTCCTATCATAGGAATAAATTTCGATTCCTACTATACAAGCACCCACATGTGTGTGTGTGTGTGTGTGTGTGTATACATATAGGAAGAATGATTGATTTAAATACTACGTTTTGTGGACTGTCATATGTTCATGGTTGTTTTTTGTTAGTTCACATTCTTAAAGGTATTGATGTTTGGATTATGAACTGAGAAATTGTGAATAATTAGCTACGAAAAACAAGAGGGGGGATTGTTGGGAGGAAGAATTAGACAATAAGTAAACTTGAAATCTATAATCCCCATACTTTATCTTTGAATGGTGATGATTGGTTTGATGTTCATTCTTTGGTAGCCCAGAATTTATTGGCATAACTGGGTGCTAATAGCCCTGATTTCTTTCAAACTCTCTAGTTTTCTACCTGTAAAAATGAACTCATTGGGTAGGGCAATAAGAGATCAGTGCTTTACCAGTATATAAAAACATTACAAATAGATACTGTTTTGTGAAAGCGTACAATCATATATTGTTAAACCAAGCTAATGTGGATTCTAATGAGTCCTTACAATTATCTTTTTGTTATTTTCTCATAAATGTTAAAAATAAATCTGGGAATGCAGGATTTGAAAATTCGGTAAGTCAAAGAAAGTGAAATTAGAATAGGCCAGGGTTTGTGCATGTTTAGAAGACCCACAATTAGATGGTTCGTAGTAATTCATAAAGTAATTTGATGTAGATATTCTGAAGTCCTTGCTTTATTCAGGATTCTAGTTGAGAGCTCTAAATCAGGTATCCTTTCTGTAATTGTTTGAACCTTTCTTGGTTGTATTGTATTATTCAACAAACTGGAATTTTTAATTCTCCAGTTCATGATTAAAATCTTGTTGTCTTTGAAAAAGATGATAGTTTTTAAATGAAAATTTTTGGGTCACAATTGTTCATCTAAATATATTTTTGTTTATTTACAATCTTGGTAATGTAATTTTCTTTGATGCTGATTATTAGATTTCTCATGATACGAAGAAACATGGAGAAAACAGTAATTTGACACAAATGGATAACGTTGAGCAAAACAAAGTTGCAGAGCTAGGATATTGTGAAGATAAGGCATCTCTATTCAGCTCAGAGCGTAATGTTGTTCAACATGTTGAAGGTGCTGCTTATCAAAATCAGGGTAAATTCTTTTATTATGATACACCACTTTCTGAAGAAACTGGAGTTTGGATACCTGTCTCTGTTCCTCCTACGTGGGAAAGGGAATATGAAGAGTGGAATAGGGGTCTCTCTTTAAATGGAGGATACTTACCTGATAGAGACATAGGTTGGGATAATTTCATTGGAGAAAATAAAGAGCTAACAATGTGGGATGTGGTTTCTGAGATGTTAATGGTGGCTCGAGGCAAAGTCGGTGCTATTGCTTCCAGCGATGTCCATAGATCTATGATTTCTTGGTCATCAAGTCATCTTCTCGAGCAAGCTTGGAAGGAGATGGCTCAAACTCTTACAGAGGCAAATTTTGGTAAGGTGCAGGAGATTCTCGAAGCAGAGCCACCAAAGTGGTTGGCTGACAGTTCTGCTTCAGCTTGCATGCTCTGTAACATTCGGTTTCATCCCATAATGTGCTCTAGACACCACTGCCGCTTTTGTGGGGGGATCTTTTGTAACGAGTGCTCTAAGGGAAGGAGTTTGATGCCAGCCAAGTTCCGCACAGCAAATCCACAACGAGTATGTGATGTGTGTTGTGTGTGTATTGAATCTGCCCAACCTTACTTGATGGATCAAGTTAGTCGTGCTGCTCAGTTGCCAACCTGTGATCTGACTGACCTAAGTACTTTGAGATCATGGCTTAATTTTCCATGGGGACAATCCATGGAATATGAAAGTTATAAGGCCGCAAACACTATAGAGGGTTATAGCCAGGTAGAGATAATTTAGACCTTAAATTTTGCGCTAAAGATAGTCATGAACTACATCATTTCATGTGAAATAACTAGCTTAATGAGTGATTATATATTGAGCTGGGAATAGTTTAGACCTTAAATTAATAATCAGGGGAATTTATTATAGAATTTCTCCATAAAGCTTCCTGCTTCAGTATTTTTATCAATTTTTCTTTTTCCTTTTTCTTCTTGAGCTAGAGATTTCTTTCATTTTTATTTACTTGCATGTCCTGAATATGGTGCAATCCTTGGGACTTGCTTTTCGCTTTGTGGTATATCTTCTTGATCTTGTAGCCAATTGGATAAAGGATAGGAAGAGTCATCTTGTCATGAAGTTTCTCAAGTTTTATGTGTAATTTTGATTTAAAATTGCAATTTTTGTAATATTGATAACATAGCATAATTGGTCAGGTTGGAACTCTGAAACCCGAAAAGTCGATACCAGATACCATCTTGAAAGAAGCAAAAGGCCTTGCTATTCTTACTGTTGCAAAGGTTGGTGTAGTGATGACTTATAAAGTTGGAACAGGATTAGTCATTGCTCGTAGGGAAGATGGATCTTGGTCTCCACCATCAGCCATTTCTTCTATTGGTATTGGTTGGGGAGCTCAGGTATGCTATCTATTACATTCGATAGGTCCTGTTTCGTTATTTAATTCAAGTGGGAAACCTTAAAGTACTGTTGTACACTGAAGAGTCTGAATTGTATGCTATCTGTTCACTAGAAAGTTCATTTGTAGAAATTACTTTACATGTCTTTTGCCTTCAGAATCCTCATGTTTCGTCATGTTTAAACAGGCTGGAGGGGAATTGACAGATTTCATTATTGTGTTGAGGAATCAAAGTGCTGTCAAAACATTTGGCGGGAATGTGCACTTCTCGGTCGGAGCAGGCCTCAGTGCTGCAGCCGGCATTGTTGGGCGGGTTGCTGAAGCTGATGTACATGCTGGACTTGATGGTTGTTCCGCTTGCTATACATACAGCTGTTCTAAAGGTAACGCCTGTCTATTTTAAACTCTCTCCCTTTGAGAACTTCTTGCTGGGCAGTTTGCTAACTAGCTTTTGTTCATAGCAAGCTACTCTTTAAGAAAATATATATCCTCTGTTCATTAAGGTAAAATGTAGGCGTTGAAGATTTTCTCAAGTAAAATGGTTTTGTTTAGAGGTACCAAAACATAATAAACATTGAATGGAGACTTTGTTAAAAATAAGGTTCATTTCTTAAACTTTTGCAACATACAGTGCACCAAAATGTAACTTTCCACAAAAATAGGTCTTGATCTTCTTCGGTTCTCCTTTTATAACCAGGAATGGAAACTCTATTGAATGTCCTATTTTGGCACCCTTGAATGAAAATTTTCTAATTTTTTATTTATTATTTTATTATTATTATTATTATTATTAATGTCCTCAAGTACGGTAATTTGGTGAATTGTGTTTCTAATTTACTAATTACTTGCACTGAAAAAATTAATTGACTTATTATATTGATAAATGCCATATCAAATTTTCCAAAACTAAATTTTTGGGAACATTTTCAAAAGTCATTTTGTGTTTTAAAAAACTCAAGGCTTCCCAAAAACTCTTTTGGCAAACCCCATTTTAAAAAACTCTTCCCAGAAAACTCTGCCAACAAGTTTTTGAAAACCCTAGACTAAATTTTTAAAAACTTTTCCCAAAAAATTTTAAAACTCACCCCACTTAGTCTTTAAAACCTCTTCCCAAAAACTTTTACCGAACAACTTTCGAATTTTCATAAAATCTTCCAAAAAACTCACCCCTCTAAATTTTTGAAAGCCCCTTGCAAAGCTTACCAAACATGCTGGTAAGTTGTCCCCTAAAAGCAATGAAATGAGGCCCAGATTTTATGAGTTGATACTATGGTGTTTTCTTATTCTTTTTTATGGAAATTATAAATTGGTTGTAAATTCTTAGCACTTGTTGGTTTTACGTTTGAGGAACTATTGTACCAAAACTTGAAATGATAAAAGTTTACTTTTACATTAAGAATAAAAATGTCTTTTTACTTAAAATGAAAAAAGTTGCACAATTATAAAAACAGATGGTAGTAGAGTAACAACCACTTGCTTGTTACCCTTACTTTTTTGTAAACTTGATTATCTCTTGCATATTAGTAAAAGTTGATTATCTGTATGAAAGTGTTATTTTGCAGGTGCATTTATTGGGTGTTCACTAGAAGGAAGTATGTTAACAACCAGAACTAAAGAAAATTCAAGATTTTATGGAAGTCCATCCATTAATGCTGTGGATATTCTTCTTGGTTCATTGCCTTGCCCTCCTGCTGCTTCCACTCTTTACCATTCTTTGTCAAATCTCTTTGGAAAGTTCAAGAGCTAGATGGGTAAGTTTTCTTGCTCTAAATTCAATGACACCTTGTATATATTCTAACTGGTAATTGGTTCCGCGAAAAAATTTCAGAAAATCTTGGTGTATGGTGGAAATGGGGGAAACATGATGTTGTGCATATAATATTAATGAATAAGCAGATTCAATTTCAGTGTTGGAAATCAGATTGTTTGGTTCTTTTTATATTTCTCTTCAGAAGTTGAGATTGTAGAAAATTGATTAAGTATAGATCATTCGGAAAATCAAACCAAACCAGATTGTTAGATCAAGAGTCATATTTATCCAATCATTTACAAATTAAATATATTTAGGGACCTTAAATGATATGGCCACTAGTTAGTGGGATAATCTCTTTTTTAGCCACTGTAAACGAACAATTGTTAAATGACAATATTTGATCATCTAGTGTCGTTAAATTTTGACACACAATAGTTTGTTGGAAAAATAAAAATGTATTTTCTAGAGTTATTAAAATCAATCCAACAAAAAATACTTGTAATAGTCACATGCACCGTCAGAAATTGTTGACACATGATTTTGCCATCGCAATGTTTGGGGGTAAGTGTGGCTACTACAAGCGTTTGTTTGGGTTGATTTTAGTGGTTATTGAAAATATGTTTCTTATATTTCCAACGAGCTATTTTTTGTTAAAATCCGACAACTATAAAAATGTCAAATAATGTCATTTTAAAAAATTATCAATTTTAGTGGCTAGAAAAGATAATATCCCACCAACTATGGCGATATACTCCCCCATATAGGACTTCAAATTACTAATTACTAAACGAATCTTAAGGAGGAAGCAACATACTTGCTTCACTTGGTAGGGCTTCAAAATGTCAAAAAGCCTTTATTGTGGGTTCACTTCAACGCATGAAAAGGGGGATTTACGCGGATAACATTTCATAAGGCTTGCATTGAGATTTGTAGTTTACTAGTTGTGGAAAAATAGTATATTTATACCCAAAAATTAATAACTTTAATTAAAATTCAACTAAAATTTAATAACTCAAATTTAATTAAAACTCAATCATTGTATGTTAGATGTTAACTATTATATGTTAGAACTCAATCACTATATTTTCATGTGGTGCCAATGGCCTAATTTCCTCCACAGTGAAATGTCAAACAACCCAGTTTGTCAAGAGACCTGGTTTTTTTTATTTATTTATTTTAGGAAACACTTAATTAAGCCAACAATGCGAGAGAAAAAAGTACATAAGGAGAAGCTTATGTGCCTCAACGGCATGTCAAGCATTGGAGGGAACATCTTCTCTCCAAAAATTAGACAACCTAGATCTAGCCACTAAGCGGGCAAGAGGAACAACATCCAAACATAAATTATTTCCATAATCATTAAAAACGAGAGAGGGAATTCTTAATATTAAAGACCACATTACTGAAGCTACTATAAAGCTAGCAAAGCCCGCTTCAAGAGCTGCCTAAATACCCCACAAAGCTGCATAAGCTTCAGCATTTTCAACATAAACCAAAAAAGGCTAGAAAATAATCTTGGAAAACTTCACCTCACTTCTATGGTCTCTCAAAATCACACCAATACCACAAGAATTGTCTCCATTATTAGTGGCTGCATCTACATGCCCTCTTCAGGAGGTTTCCAAGCTAACTTGTCAGTAGAATAGGAGACTCTACCCATATCACAACCAACCACATCTAAAAACTCATTAAGAGAATTAAGAGACCAGGAGCTTAGCAAGGACAAAGATTTGTCTTGAAAATGATCATTCCTAGCATTCCATAATTGCCAAGCAAGAATTAAGAACAAATGAAAAATCATTCACATCAAGCTGCCCAAAAACCTGAGCCATAAAGTCAAGAATATCATTTCCCCCAAATCTATCAATAATATGATCAAAGCCACTCAACTTCCACATTTTTTTAGCCAAATTACACCCCCAAATAGTATGAAAATTAATTTAAGGACCAAGGCCACATCTAAAGCAAATACTATTAACATTCATACCTCTATGAGTCAAAGATACCGAAGTAGGCAGCCACCCTTTGCATAAATTCCAGCCAAAAACTTTCACTTTATGAGGGAGTTTCAGCCCCCAAAACTTGTGCTACCATGGTAAAGGTAGGGTTAGAAAATTCAATAAAGCCTCTCACACCAATGGCAACTTTATAACCACTTTTAACAAAGTACTCACCGTCTCTCGAAAAGTGTCAAATAAGAACATCCTCATGTCCCCCCCCCCATACAACTAAAAATCAAACACCTTGTAGCCATCTGGGAGGGGTGGGGGGTTAAATTTTTTAAAGGTATGGGGGTTGGGAACCCACCTATCATGAACAACATCTGCATTCACACCTGACCCAATCCTCCATCTAGAGCCCATCTCTAAAACTTCCATGCCCCAAACAATACTCCTCCAAACATAGGATGCCTTATATCCTTCTCTTGCATTAGGGAAATCACCATAGGGAAAATAACATGCCTTAAGCACTCTAGCAACCAATGAATTCAAATTTCTAATTAACCTCCATCCTTGCTTTGCAAAAAGAGTTTGGTTAAAACACATCAAATCTTGAAAGCCAAAACCACCTTTTTCCTTGCTAAGGCACATTACGTTCCACTTTCCCCAATGCATTTTATTCTTTCCTACTTTAGAACCCCACTAAATATCAACAATCAAGTGGTGAAGATTCTTGATAAGCTTCTTAGGAAGCTTGAAACAACACATTGCATAAGTAAGAATAGCTTGGACATAAAACTTATTTTCCAACAGCAGAAAAAACCAACCTATTCCGCCCTTTAAGCTTATCCCACTCTCTATTTTTAATAAACCAGAATAAATCTTTCTTACATCTACCCACAAAAGTGGGTAGGCCAACATACTTCTTATGACATTCAACCACTTTAATCTTCAAAAAATCAGCCACCATCGTTTGCCTACTCATCTCAACATCCTTGCCAAAACAAGCTTAAGACTTTTCCAAATTAACCATCTAACCCGAAGTAGCCTCATCTATATCCAAGACCTCCTTCAACACACCACAATCCTCCCTATTCGCATTTAGGAAAATAAAATTGTCAACTGTAAAAATTTCTACACCCAAACCTCAAACCATGAAGTCTTCTCTCTACTTTCATCTTCTTTAAGGGGAATGAAAATGCTTCCAAACAAAAAAGAAAGAGAAAAGGGGAGAGAGGATCCCCTTGTCACAGCCCTCTCTCAGGCACAATTTTTCCTTTCGCCTCACTATTAAGGATAAAGGAAAAAGAAACTGAACAAATACAATTTGTGATCTTCCAGGTCCGCCCTTCACTAAAACTCAACACACCACACCCTCCCTATTCACATTTAGGTAAATAAAACTGTCAACTATAAATTGGGTTTCTAACACTCCTCCCTAGAGTAACATCTTGACCAATAACAAATCAAAACTTCTGGAAAAAAGAAAGCATGCATCCCATCATACCCAGGAGCCTTAGTAGGACTTAGGGGTGAAAATCGATCTAAACCAATATATTTTTAACACATCCAATTCAATCCAATGCAACATTAATTGGGTTTCTAATTTTTGGGTAGATCCAATCTAATAGTATATGAAAATCCAAATTCAATCTAATCCGAAAAACCTAAAAAAACACAAATATTTATCCAAATAAAGTGTTTTACACATAATTTAGTACATAAAATTTACACTACCATAAAGTAAATTACATGTGAAACCCTAACAAAACTTTCGTCTTTATGTTACGCAAATTTCTATAAATAAAATTAACGGTATTGGAATTTTGAGTGAACAAATATTTTCATCAAGTTTATATTTTGAAAAAATTCGGAATTCTACGAAGGTTACAACTGATTACCTTGTTAATCGCAAATTTTAAAAGAATTAAAAGTGAGAAAATTTAAAATTTATTAGTTTTAAATTAACTCATTAAAATGGGAATTAAGAAAGAAATTAAATGCAAATTTGGAAGTGAAAAAAAAAAAAAAAAAAAAAAGTGGCTGGGTACAAGCTAGGCACAGGCCTAGGCCTAGGCTGTGCGCCCAAGCACATGCCTCAGTCCAGCTAGCCATCAGCCCCAAGGGACGAGCCACGCACAATCCACTCGCACTCATAGTTTGAGGGGATGAGAGCCCACACGCGTCCGAATGAGCACGCCAAGCCCACAACGCGCCAAGCAGCCAGAGACCGAATGGACCAAGTAGCTGTGCCCGCAAGCACCCGCACGAGCGCGGCCCAGTCCAAATGGGTAGTCTATGCTTCCCTGGTCGACGGGGTCTAACGGGTTGCCTACTTTGGCATGACCAAAACCCCTCTTAATGAACTTTTTATCTAATTTTTCACTTCGTGCGGCTTTAACCAACATAAAATTTACATGTTGTCCGAATGGAATTAAAAATGACCAAGTAAATTTTCCTAAAAAGAGCCCACAACTTGCCTTCCCATCAAACTTGTCCACGCGGCCAAACAGCACCCATTGGCCAATTTTATTTTTTTTTTGTACGGACACTCTTTGGCTCAGTTCAGCTAAACCAAATGGGATCTCATAGACACAAGGAGTGGGTGTGGTGGCAATGGGAGTGAGTTATGGGAACATGTGTCTTCATTTTCTTGTCTCGAAACCCAAATTACAAGCAATAGTGGCTTAAGACAAGGTGATGGGAAATAAGGTTCCCCATCACCCACATGAACACATCTGCCCAGGCTACTAAAGGATTTTTTAAAATCCTAATTTCCAAGTATATTCTAGTCTCGACATATTGGTTACGAGCAATTCACATACTGGTG
>WUAT03092190.1:0-13006 GCA_010015005.3 Ulmus americana | reverse complement strand
GCACAATGTTCGACCGAGATCGGACCGTGACTGAGCACGACGCTCAATCAAGGCAACGACAAACACCCAGACTAAGACCAACACCCAGACCAAGGCCAAGCTCATTTCCTAGCTGAGCTCAAGGCCAGGCCAAGCTGCCTGGCCCAGCTCCAAACCAGGCCGAGTTGGCCGCTTGCCCAGCGATTGAGACCATGTGCCAGGCCAAGTTTCCTTCCGCATGCCAGCGGCCTAGCTTGCCGAGCTAAACAGCTCGGCCAGGCTGACTTCCCCGTTTGAGACCCACACATCTCATACTGGCCCGCACGCGAGGACCATGCATGCGCCGAAGCCTCCTCGCCCGCATGCGTCGCCCTCCACCTCGCTCACGTGCTCCATCCTGCGCTTCGCCCGAACGCACGGCCTGGTGACCAAGCAAGCAGCTCGGTCAGGCCGAGCTGTCTTGCTCGCTTGCCGCTCGTTCCATACACCCAGGCCTACCGACCTGGGTAGTCACACGCGAGGACCACGCATGCGCCGAAGCCTCCCTGCCCGTATGCGTCGCCCTGCACCTCGCTCGCATGCTCCATCCTACGCCTCGCCCGAGCGCACGGTCCAATGACCAAGCAAGTAGCTCGGTCAGGCCGAGCTGCCTTGCTCGCCTGTCGCTCATTCCATATGCCCAGGCCTGTTGACCCGGGTAGTCACACGCAACGCCTCTGCACCGCCCGAGCTGGTCGCACTCCCTTGTGCGCTACCCCTCGGCATGCCTCGCATCTCGTCATGGCATCCAGCTCGGCTTGGCCGAGCTGGCCATGCACTTCCTGCGCTCGAGCACGCCGCACATGCCTCGTCCCGTTAAGCCACCTCACCAGCGTGTTGGGCCAAAGAGCTCGGCCTAGCTACTTGCCCCCACACGTCCAAATACCTTGTGCACAAGGTGCCCACATAAGCCACACCCATGGCCATGCGTTCGAGCTGAGCTTGAGGCCGCGACCAAACCCAAGGCCATGGCCAAGCTATTTGGTCTGGCCAAGCTCTAAGACAACTGGTCCTCTTTCAAGTGGCACGACACCCGACATGTCACAACAATCTCAACTGCCACATCTCCGAAATTCTCGCACCCATGATGTGCAAACTGCCAACTACTTGGCAACCACTAACTATTGACATGGCCACTAACTCCTTAGTGGCATAACTGTCGTTCTATCAAGCTCACCTATAAAAGCCTCATATTTCATTTCAAAAGGTACGACACAATTTTACTCAGAAATTGAAACTCTGCCGGATTACCAATTCAACTTCGACTGATTTAATCATCGGAGGGTTATCGGGGAATCAGCCCCCAACCTCTGACTGTGTTTTTATTTTGCAGGATTAACGGCGCTATTCGTTTCGCTAAATGATGGTGTCTTACGTCATTTTCCGATCATCAGAACAACTCATCCAAGGTGTAATCCGGCGACTGACGGTTGATCTAGTTTTTAGCATCAACATAGTCAACAACAATATCATCACAAAGAGACAGACATATAGATTGCAATCAAGAACAACGCAATAGCAAATAATTTTTGTTTCGAACAAGGCAATTAGATCCATAAACGAGTAAAATAATGCATTTCTTCAACTAAAATTCAGAACTTACATGAGATAATCCACCAAATCTAAGAATCGAACAAGGATTGTCACCTAAAAAATCAAAAAAATTCTGAACAAAAACCATAAAATTGGAATCCTACAGAAATTATGTACCTCATCGAAATGAGGATAGAAAGCGAAATTGTGATCTTTGGTAGATCTCGACCCTCTCGGCTCTCTATCTCTTTGTTATCCTCTTTCACGGCTTAATCAGAAAAATCAAATAAATTTATTTGAAGAAATCGAACCCATAAAACTCATTTATCATCAAGTAGTCACAAACTCAAGTCGGTGGAAACCTAGATTCTGGATTCTTGGGTCCCAGAAGTTTTGCACCGGAACTCATCAGGGGTGTGAGCTGTTAGAGGTTAGGGATGTAAACGGGACCGAGTATGGTCGAAGATGTCAATACCATCCCCAGTTTTGCTACCCGTTAGGTTTTTCATCCCCGCTTTTATCCCTTATTAATTTATCCGGGAACGGGAAATCCCCTATAGGAATTGCCCCCCTCCAAAAGTTGAATTGAGCTAGTGGGCTTAGTATTAGTTTGGATTCGTTATTATTTTAGTTGAGCTTTGTTTATTACATTTGCAATATATAAATATATAAAAATTGAAATATATAATTGGGGCCAAAGAATTTTTTAAATTATCATCCTCGGACCAATCTCTAAAAATTACCCTCTATTCTTAGATCATTAGAGGTGGGTCCCTGCGGTTTAACGGCGAAAATTGCCATCCTTATGAAGGTATTAACTGACGGGGTTAGACGGTGATGGCGATAACAAGTTATTGAGATGAAGCTAAGGGGTTGAGAGGCGCGGTGGATTCAGTGGGTTGTGATCGGTTTTAGTTTTTTAGGGTTTTTTTGTTTAAATAAAATTATTATAAATATTTTTAATTTAAACTCAAGAGTAGTTTTAATATTTTTAAATAAATTGATGAGTTCAGATTATTTAAATTTAATTTATAAAAAATATGAAGTTCAATTTTAATATTTTCTAAACTTGAAATACCTTTTGAAATGTTTTTTTTTGACAACTAGAGGTACTAATAATTCTGCCGACAACTTTTACCCTTTCCTTGAAAAACTGAACCCATTTATTCCAATCCTAACCAGCATTAAAGTAAGAGATAAAATTTTATTTAACAAAAAAAAGAAAAAAGAAAAAAGAAAAGTGGAGTGACAAAGGCTAAACCAACTGCAAAATACGTGTGCGTGTCCCTCTGTTTCAAGCACTTGTTTGCATCTCACTCTATATAAACATATATCTCAGTATAACCTTCAATATTATCTCTTAGATCAAAGAGAGAAGAAGAAGAAGAAAAATGGTGATCTCATCGACAAGCAAGAGTGATGAGCAAGTGAGCTGCACATTTGCATCTCGATACATGAGGGAGTCAGTAGAGAAGTTCAAGATGCCGGAGCAGAGTATGCCCAAGGAAGCAGCGTACCAGATCATAAACGACGAGCTGATGCTGGACGGCGCACCTCGTCTGAACTTGGCTTCCTTTGTGACCACTTGGATGGAGCCGGAGTGTGATAAGCTTATCATGGCTTCTGTTAATAAGAATTATGTTGATATGGATGAGTACCCTGTTACCACCGAAATCCAGGTTCTCTTCTCCCTCTCTTCATTCATTTTTTCCTTGTTTCCTCATATTATCATTATTTATACCCAAAACACTACTAGTGATCCTTTGGGATTTTACCCAAAATTAACAATTATTCTCCAAATAATGGAGAAATCTCACCCAAAACAGAACCGCTGTTCACAGACCCAGAACTCCTGAACCAGTGACTCAAATCCGATCTCCACCGTTAAGATTGTAGATGCTTGAGTTGTGAACCTAGATGCAAAATTTCAAATCAATCGGACCACTAATGATCTTCCATCTGAGTGCTTGATGAAATCTAGTCAGATTGCAATTCTGCAGAAACTTTCTTCTCTGTTTTTGCTTCTCTCTCCCGAGAACTCATCCCATTCCAAAATAATACAATGGGGTTTCTACATATTAAAACATTTATACTTTTTTTTAGTAATAGTCCATTACAAACATTATTTTTATACGTATTTTATCCCTCCTCAAAATATTAAATTAAAAAAAAAAAAAATTGTTATTGGCATGAAATTCAGTCAGTTTAAAAACATAATTCACTAAAAAAAAAAATCAAATATAATGAAATATAAAATGTATTTTCCTCTAATTACAATTAAGTATTTTGTGGATAAAAATAGAGAGAATTACAAGAATGCCCCTAAAATGAGGCATCAAAACATTTATACTTTTGTTTTACGTTCATACAAATGTGTCATTTTCTTACTTATTTGTTATTTAACCTTTTCATTATTATTAAAAATTATATTTTGGTATTACTCTTCGTTGTAAGAATAAATGGGATATTTGAAATAAACTTAAATTAATAAAAAAGTTTGAATTTTTTATAACATTTTGTTTTAATTCTAATTTTGAACAAAAAAAATAAAAAATTTAACTGTAATAATTCTTTGTTATAATTACAATAATTATTCTAGTTCAAGTAATGTGGGAAACTATTTTTAATAATTAAAGTAATATGTATATGTGTGTGTGAAAACTATTATTAAAATCATAAAAATACGGTTTAATATAAATTAAAATTATAAAAATATACAATATTTTCATAGAGCATAATAAAACTAGTATAACTAATATTTTACCTTATTATTATTATTTTTCATTTGAAAAGTTTGGTAACACCAATGCTCATTACGGGGAAGATTTGAGAGGAAGAATCCAAAATGGGCGTCTTTTGAAGGGACGTGGCTTCACCATGGTCCAAGAGAATATCATATCATACCTACCATTACCAAAAGATGGTGGGAAGTTGCATCCTGCAAATGCCATATCACTGTTTGTCTGTTTATATGCACCCACAGTCTCACACTTCCTCGTTCCTTTTCCTCTATATAATTATTAGTTTTTAGAATATTCACTATTTAGTATTTTCTAATTTGTCTTAATAATAATAATAAAAAATTTAAAAATCTAAATTACCTTTTAATAAATAAATTTATTAATATTTAATATAATAATAAAAAGTTTACTAAAAATTAATAAATAAATAAAAACCAAAACCCTTTGGGGATTAGGATTTTCTTCGTAAACCCAATTCTTCAATTTTGGCCTTCTTCGTGTTCAAGGCCTTTGATTTTGTTTTCGCGAAACTGTTTTCTTGCATTTTGCCTCTTTTATTTTATATATTTTTTAATTCAATCCTAAACACGGTCAAACAATAGGTAATATGAAAGAAGGCATATACATAACTATGAAAGAAAAAGTTTATAATTTTATCAGGAACAGTAAGTAACTAGGAAAGCTTCCCTAATTGTTCCCTTATCAACAATCCCAAAACCTCCTTCCGCAATTTTTTAGCAACCTTTTGAACCCATTTGATGCTTCTCTCAGCTCTTCGAAAGAGACAGCTCTCGCATTGCAAAGAAACCCCATAAGAAATGAAACAAAAATGGACCAAGAAAGCTAAAAAGGGCCAAATTTCTTTAGATAATAGGGATCGTACATCCCAATAATTTATTTTATTTTAATTTAAAGATAATGTTAAGGATATTTTGGACATATTAGAAGAACAAAAAAATAATAATAAAAAAAATTCAAGGGTAAATGATATGTTCCTTTTTTTTTTTTTATCTTATTATCCTTTCATTGGACCGTCTGTTTTCTTTTTCAACATATTTGATTGGTAGCTATAGTTAGGTTGGGGGTTAGTAGGTTTCGATTATTCTTGAAAAATAATTATATTCTAATATTACTTATAGTTATAAGTAGGGTGACAATTTGAGTCATGACACGACGATAAGACTTAAATACGATACGAATTTAATAGGTTAAGATTAATATTTTGAGGTTGCAAGTCAGATTCGAGTCAATCCGTTTGACACGATATTTTTTGGGGTCGAGTTAGGGTCAATCCATGTGACACGAAACTAAGACGAATTGACCCGTTTATATATTGTATATTATTAAAATTATTAATTTATAATTAAAAATATTATTTATTTTTCATAAAAGATAAAACTAAAGTAGAAAATTCCTTAAAAAAAAAAAAAAAACATAGCATGGCTTATTCACATTTGATTATTAATTGATTAAAACTTTATTTAATAATTAAGAATTTTGTTTATTGCGTTGATATTTTGTGACAAACTTTTTAATTTTTCAATTTTGTTTATTTGAAACTTTATATATTTTTATATAGTGTATTAGTCAAATAGGTTAAACGGGTTGAACTAGTCAAAAATATCAAATAAATAAAATATGTGAGACAAGTAATGTCGACCAACATGTAGTGCAGGTTCGATTGGATTAACACGCGAACACGACGGGTCGGGTTAGAGTTAAGGTTTCTTGACACGAAACATAAATAGATCAAGTTAGGGTTGACCAATTAGATACGCCAACCTGTCATGACTCGACATGTGATATGACTCGCGACACAAATTACCACCCCTAATTATAACCTAATTGAATTTAGTTATGATTTTACTTGTAATTAATAATTTCTGTCAATATTTATGATTTCTTAATTAGGGATTACAACATTTAAGTACTTTAAAGTCGGTTTTAGAATATATATATATATATATCGGATAAAAAATAGGAAGATATACCTGAAAATACCTTTTTGTTATGAAAATAAACAAAAGTGGCCACCCACCCTATCTTATTTTGTCAACTTAGGCCATCATGAATAGTAACCGTCATGAATAGTGACACTATTTATGTGAATAGTGACCTGAAATTTTACTATAAATAGACTTTAAGGAATTCGTATTATGGACTTCAAAATTTCAATAAGAATTTTATCTCTCTAAAATTCTCTCTAGAAATTTTTTTCTCTTTAACTTGCTATTTTACTTCTAGTTTTATAACACATTATCAGCACAAACGCTTTAGTATTTTAGCAAGATACATAAGAGCTTCAATTGTACTGAGATATGGTACTTCCAGACCAATAATCTCTTCACCGTCTTTGCAAGGACGAAAATGATCATTTTCCATCTCATTTCGGTTCCATAATTTTCCTGTATTGATATTGTCAATTGAGATTTCATGATTTACCTCATTATGTATTTCTTCTTGAATATTGTGTTTCTTTCGGAACACTTTGTGTTATTACACTTTTATTGAAATCATTTTCTTTTTTTGTTTCCTTTTTCTTTCGAGGATTTTTATCTTTGGAACCTATTGGTCTACCACGCTTTAAGCGTGTCTTAGACTCATTTATGACTTCATTCTCGGATTGTCCTTTTGGGATCTCAATCCGAGCAGGAGTATTTGCAGTTGGTATGTATGATTTAGTCACTTTTTTTGTATCAGTGTTATGAAAGTAAACAAAAGTGGCCACCCCCTATCCCATTTTGTCAACTTAGGTGAATAGTGGCCGCCATAAATAGTAACAGTCATGAATAGTGACATTATTTATGTGAATAGTGACCCGAAGTTCTACTATAAATAGGCCTTAAGGAATTCATATTATAGACTTCAGAATTTCAATAAGAATTTTATCTTTCTAGAATTCTCTTTGACTTCTCTCTAGAAATCTCTTTCTCTTTAACTTGCTATTTTACTTCTAGTTTTATATCACCTTTTTTTTTTTTTTTTTTAATGGCTTTAGGGATTTACATTCCATTTCTCAGAATGAGAGATATGAACCCTTTGACTTGCAAAAAGACAATAATATCCTTAATGAGAAAACATTAGCCTTTTCATCTACTACATTTTTTTTCCTCTTCTCGCTCGCTTTGCCAGCAGCAACTTCAGAGCTGTCCTCGTCCTCTTCTTGTGCATTAACGTGGTTTCTACTTTTTCTTCCTTGGTTTGATGTTGGGGCATTACCCATTTTCCACTATTGCCAAACCTTTCGTAGTAGTTTCTTTAAAAAGATTCTACTGCTTCAATTGAGTATTTCTTTGTTTAATCCATTCTCTTTTTCCAGGTTTCTATTTTTGGCTTTGGATGTATTTCCATTATGTGCTTCTATTTACAAAATTGGTAGAAATTTAGGATTTTGGTTTTATGTTCATTAAAAAAATAATCTCTAATTGTAGTTTTGTTTTCGCTAGTGGTAATTGAAAGGAATATAGACACCACTATTTTCACCTTAATATGATATTGTCTATTTTGGGCCCAAGGTCTTCATGGTTTTGTTTTTGGACTTTACCTAAAAGGCTTTATACTAATGGAGATATTTATTCATACTTATATATCAATGATTCTCCCCACTTCTAAGCTGATGTGGGACTTTAGTCACACACCCAACAATCATTCCTTCGAACAAAGGACCACCGAGCCTCCTCTCAAACGATTATTCATCCGTCTACTCTCTACTAGGATTCTCTACTCTCTTCTTCACTGCGTTGAGGTCAGGACACGTCTATGAAGCATCCGGATAGATTCTCCACTCTCTTCTTCACCGCATTGAGGTCAGGACACGTCCATGAAACATCCGGATAGATTCTCCACTCTCCTCTTCATCGTGTTGGGGTCAGGACACGTCCATGAAGCATCCAGAGAGCACTACCTAACTCGAGAGCTTGCTTTATACAGGTTAATTCCTCTTAACCGTGTTGGGGTCATGACATGTCCGTGAAGTATCCAGAGTACATCATCTGTCCAATAGAGCTCATCCACGGCCTACCACCTTCGTTCGATATTCCGAAGATTTCATCCACATAGCTAAGTCCAGAGCTTGACTCTGATATCACTTGAAAGGACTATGGACACCACCTATCTCTATATTAATATGATATTGTCCACTTTGGGCCCAAGGTCCTAATGACTTTACTTTTAGACTTTATCCAAAATGTTTCATACCAATAGAGATATTTGTCCAACTTATATATCCATGATCCTCCCCACTTCTAGTCAATGTAACACTTTGTTTACACACCCCAACAATAATAATCTCGTCAAAGGGTGTCTGATTATTTATATGAAATACTCCATGTGGAATTCCGTCAAAGTAGCTTTAGGTTGGGCTTAAATGAAACAAATTCATAAAGAGGAAAAGAAAAATAGAAGAAGATGGAAACGCCTAACAAAGTTGATTTTTTTCATTAAGAGTATTATGGTCTTTTGCATGTCAAAATATCCTTGTGGGGTTCACATCTCTAATTCTAGTGGGGTCTAAATCCCTAAAGTTATTCAAAAAAAGATCTATTGAGGGAAATTTCCTAAAAAGATACTCGTTTTTGGTTGATAAAGAATAAGACTTTTATATTAACATTTTTTTTTACATAATAGACTTTACTGTCTCAATAGTTTAATTTGTCTGACAAAAACTTTCTTAATATCATTAGTTATAAACTAATCAAATTATAATATGAGTTTACTTTCTTGTTTAAATTGTGAAACAAAGGGACCCTAAAGTATTTTGGTATTGAATGGTGTGTGCAGAATCGATGTGTGAATATGATAGCCCACTTGTTCAATGCTCCAGTGGGAGAACAAGAAACAGCAGTTGGCGTTGGAACTGTTGGATCTTCAGAGGCAATAATGCTGGCTGGCTTAGCCTTCAAAAGAAAGTGGCAGCACAAGAGAAAATTACAGGGTAAACCCATCGATAAGCCTAACATTGTCACTGGAGCTAATGTTCAGGTACTATATAAATATCTTTATACCATTATAAACATGTTTATTTTGTTAATGAATTAATATAAACCAATTAAATAAATTATCACAACACATACCATACGGGTTGGGTACATTAGCGATTAGCTTATACAACAAAATATATTTGTAAACGTACAGGTGGTTGAGGTTACGCATTTATGGGAAATATTACATTTTAGTGCCTCTAGTTGTTGGTAGTAAGATAAAGGACCTTGTATTTTGAAAAATTAATCAAAGTACCTTGTAGTTTTCGAAAGTAATATAAAGACCCCTAAACTGATTACTTTTTCAGAAAATGCCCGTTTTACCTTAATTTAAATACTAGATAATTTTAATTTTAACAGTATTTTTGTTGCTCACCAAAACATCACCATTTACCCTTATTTCAAATGGGGATAATTAATATTGTTATCCTCTAGTTTCAACTTTTCTTTATGATCTAAAAACTTGTTGGGGATGTACCCTCTAATTAACTATAAATACACAAAGATCATTAATTAACACATTTATTTTTAAAATTCTAGAACTACTCTTGAAAAATAAATTAAAAAGTATTTTATAAAATATAAATTTTGAAATTTTGACCGCCGGCAGCGGCAGTGCCGGAAATGGAGGCCGGATGGGGTGAAGGGGAGGGGTGTGTCACATGGAAGAAGTTGAGTTTTAGTTTTTGTTTCCTTTTATTTTTTAAGTTTTTTTTTTCTTTTATTTAATTAAGTGTACATTTATATTATTATTATTTTTTTCATTAATTTTTATTTTATAGTTTTTTTTTTGTTTACATTTTCTTTTATATATAAAGGTAAAATCAATATTTTATCTCATATGATGTCTTTTGTATATTTATATTTGATTAGAAGGTACTCCAACAAGTTTTAAAAAATTAGAGGTCCTTTCTACAATAATTCTAAATTGGAAGGTACCAATATATAATTATACCCTTCGAATGTGGTTGGCAACATAGTTGCCTTATCCTATCATCTTTTACAAATTTAATCCATCATTTTAATTAAAATTTTAAAAACTATATAAGGGCAAAATCACTCGAATGTCCTATTTATATGTATTTATAGTAAACAATAAGGTACTTTAAGTAATTATTCAAAGTGCAATGTCTTTTTTGTTACTATTAAGAACTAGAAGGTACCAAAATGTAATTTTCACTTGGATTACTCTTATCTATATGTCTTGTAAAGTTGATATCTTTCACCTTTTGTTACTCTAGATAAATAAGATGCTCTCCTTTATGTCTAATCGAGTAGTTCGTGTCTATTCGCTTGTTTAGGAGTATAATGGAGATTCCTTCCTCGACCATATAAGGAAACTTCCTCTAGTTGTCTGAAAAAGAAAGAAAACTCGACAAGAGTGCAGTTATAGTAATTTAAAGAAGTTGGCTTGTTTGTTTCAAAATTTATAAATATTTTTTTTACTTTTTTTTTATAGTTATTCATGATTTATAAATACAAAGATTAAAGAAAAAGAAGAAAGGCAAATGCAACAATGCTTAAGCCTCAGGACAATCTACCGAAACCTCAAAAAAGCCTTTTTAAACATGCTTTGTTAATTATATACAGGTGTGTTGGGAGAAGTTTGCGAGGTACTTTGAAGTTGAGCTGAAGGAAGTGAAGCTAAAAGAGGGATACTATGTGATGGATCCTAACAAAGCAGTTGAAATGGTGGACGAAAACACCATTTGCGTGGCGGCCATTGTAGGATCAACTCTGACCGGCGAGTTTGAGGATGTTAAACTTCTCAATGATCTCCTAACTCAAAAGAACAAGGAGACGGGTTGGGACACGCCAATTCATGTCGATGCTGCCAGTGGAGGCTTCATTGCTCCGTTCCTCTATCCCGATCTCCTGTGGGATTTCCGCCTGCCGTTGGTGAAAAGCATCAATGTGAGTGGCCATAAGTATGGCCTTGTCTATGCTGGTGTTGGCTGGGTTGTGTGGAGGAGCAAAGAGGACTTGCCAGAGGATCTTATCTTTCATATCAATTATCTTGGAGCTGATCAACCTACTTTCACCCTCAATTTCTCCAAAGGTATATATACAAATACTCAAATATATATGTACATAGTTTTCTTACAATATCTTTCTTTCTGGCAGGCTCTAGTCAAATAATTGCTCAATATTATCAGTTTATCAGACTTGGCTTTCAGGTAAATAATTTTGATGTCATTTTTGTAATTTCTCATTTCCAATTTACCTTCAAGCTACTTATTTCTCATGCTTAAGATTCTTAATTTTAATATTTAAGTTTTAGATTTGTCTTTCTACATGTAGTTGAAGAAGTGTTAAAATATAAAATGATTGTTGGTCTACCTCCTCCTAATAACTTAATTTTTTTAAGAAAGTGGTAATCTAGATGGGGTTTCTTGTATACTTATTTATCCTAATTGACTTTCACTAACCACTAAGCTTTAATTTATTTTTCTTGTTTGAATCTACTTAAACATAATCAATTGTGCTTAATTATGAGCAGGGTTACAAGGACATAATGGAGAACTGCATGATGAATGCAAAAGTACTGAAAGAAGGGCTCGAAAAAACCGGGCTGTTCAACATCGTCTCCAAAGACATTGGAGTGCCTCTGGTGGCCTTCTCCTTGAAAGACAGCACCCGGTACACTGTCTTCAACATCTCGGATTCTTTGAGGAAGTTCGGATGGATTGTGCCAGCCTACACGATGCCACCCGATGCCCAACACGTAGCGGTTCTTAGGGTGGTGATAAGGGATGATTTCAGCCGGGGATTGGCCGAGAGACTCATCTCAGACATTGACAAAGTTTTGAAAGAATTTGACAGTTTTCCTAGCCATGTTGTGCCCACCAAAACTGCACATGTCACAGTTGATGATGATCAAGTCCGCCATAATAATAAGGCGAAGAAGAGTGAGAAAGAGATTTTAGAAGAGGCAACCAAGCACTGGAAGCGCTTTGTGGAGGAAAAGAGAACTGGAGTTTGCTAGATCCTCTCTCTCTTTCTATATATATATCTATTATATGATGTATTATGTGTGTTTCTTATTAATTGGCTATGTATGATTGCTATCTTATTCTCTACTTGAGTACCTGGCCTTTTGTGTGTTTTATTGGTATATACTGTTAAGTGCTTCTTTCTATGTTAAACTTGATCCATAGCAATACATAGAAGCAGCAGCAGGCTTAGCTGCATTATGTTTACCTTGTTGGTGTTATTTGAAGAAAGCAAGTCATGACTACTAAGGTAAATGTTCAAAGCTTGTGATCTCTGAGGTCAGGACAGATAAGAGGGCACTTCTTCTACTTAAGACATCAGCGATTTTATTCAATTGTTGATTGATGCCTGAATACAAAGGTAAATTTTTGCAGATAAAGGACCCATCTGGCGTGCATTCTACCAACATTTTTCTGAGATTTATTCTAACATTATTTCTGAGATTTAATGAATTGAAGGGTGCGGTGGTCATTATGGATGATGAATTCCTTCTCGATCAAGTAATGCTCCTAGTGATGACAAGCTCATTGGTCATATGTGATCCATTTTTTGTGAAGAATTCAATAGGGCGACTTTTTTGTGATAGCACGGCTCTCATTCCCTTGATTGAGACATCTGTTTCAATCTCAAACACCCTGTTAAAGTTAGGCAATGCTAGTACAGGAGTTGTCACAATAAAAAAAACTGCAAAAAAGACTAATGTTTTAATTTTTTTTTAACTACTGTTTTAAAGTCGACAGT
>WUAT03092079.1:0-13008 GCA_010015005.3 Ulmus americana | reverse complement strand
TTTTTAAATTTATGTTTTAATCAGAGATGTCCATGGTTAACAAAGCAATTATTCATTGTATTAAAATTTTAATGCGTTGCTAATGAAATATCATAATATTCAAATAAATTTTCATAAAAAAAAATGATTTTTTTTCTTTAAAAAGACCCATATTGGAAGCTTAGCCTAAGACCTCAAAACCTCTTGAGCCAGCCCTTGTTTTCACCAATTCAACCATCACTTACGCCAACCGTAGAATCCATATTGGGCTTCACGGTTTCTACTTCCAATTTTTTTGATTTCTTTGTGTTTTTCAATTTTTGATTTCGCTATGTTTTCTATTTTTTATATCTCTCTGGTACTAAGAATTTGATTTCTGCTTGATACTTTAATTTGGATTTATTGGTGATTTAAGTTTTAGATTTTTTATTTAGGTTTGAAAGCTGAAGATCTTATTATGATATTTAGATTTATTTGTGATTTGGGGCTAAAATTTTTTATTTAGGTCCAAAAGTTTGAGATCTGATATTGACATATTTGTGATTTAGGTTTGAAAGTTTGATTTTCAAGGATTTTTCTAGGTTTTGTTAGGTTAAAGATGACTTTGTTGCATTTGAAAATTGAGTTTTTTTGTTCCAGGTGGATGGTTGTTGGTGGCGAACGGTGGTGGGGAGATGTGGCAGCTGGGGAAGATGAGGGGTTGGGTTAGTTTAGGGTTTAATTTTTCTTTTTAGGGAATAACTTTAATTTTAAGCTTTTATTATTTTTTAAGTAATTTTTAGTTTATTATTTTTATTTTTAATAATTTTTGTTTTATAAAATACTTTTTATTTAACAATTGAAGGGTAGTTTTGGGATTTTTTTTTATTTAAATTTGACCATCCTAGGGTACCATAATGTAATTTGTACAACAGGGAGAGGGATAAATTTGATATTTTTGAAATCTCGAGGTCCATTATGTTACATCGTCAAACTAGAGGGTAGCAAAATTTAATATTCCCTAAAATTGACATGAAGGTTTAAAAAAATATAAAGATTATAATTATATATTTTCCTCTTGAACTAGGGGTTAATAACATTTTGCCTCCAAAACTTTAAAACGTGATATCTACTTATGTTTCATCAATGTCCTTTACTGTTAACGTTTAAACTTGTCTCAACCTAGTTCAATCTGCTTCCTTGTTTCATAGATCACTCAAGAATCCAAACTAGCAAAAATCCAGAAAAAATCAAAGAGAATGAATTTTTTTACTCGTAAATTTTTTGGAATATCTAGGACTTTGCTATAAAATCAATTGTAAAACACATTCTAAATTACCCAAAATGCAAAGTTAAAAAATTATCGTTACCTTATATCTCTATCAGTTTTTCTATCGGAAAAATATAACAGAAGCTAATAGAGGAAGAAAAAATGAAATAATTGAAAATTTGAGAAGAATAAATGTTTTGTTTTGAAGTTTGAGAGAAAAATCTTTACTAGCCTCTAAATTCTGGGAAAATATGTAATTATTTCAAAAGATAATTAACATTAAATTAATTGGGGTAATGGGAAATAATTGCTAATGCTATTTTTTCGCCCTATTTTTTTTTTTTTATAATTAAGGCCATCTCCAATGCATGGGTGCATAGGTTATTTCTAATTTTAAATTTAGCTAAAAAAGAACTAATTGCTATATTTTAGCGGATCATTTTAAGATTGTGCTCTAACTGCGCAAATGTTATATATTTTTTTGAATGGATGCATAAATATTCTTTGAAAATGACTAAAATTTTAAAAATAATAATAAAATAATTAATACTTACAATTAAAAATATATAATTTATTATAAAGGTATTTTTTAATTAAAAAAATTAAATTTTACTATTTAATGATATATATATTTTTTATAATTAAAAGTAAAATATTTATTCATCTTTCAAATTTAAAATTTACCGTGCTGGAGTTAAAATTTAGAACAACTTTTAGAATTACGTGAGAGAAGAATATTTTTCTTCTATTTAGTCAAAAATATAGTAATCGCACAAGGCTTTAACATTGCATCATTGAAGATGCTATAGTCTTAGCTAATTACCTCATATATCCCAAAATAAAAAGAAACCTAGCCTAATTGCCTTTTTAGAGTACCTCTCCGAGTATCAATAAAAAAATATTTTCTTAATTAATAAAATGAAAACCGACCAAGCTAGTGTTGGTTTAAAAAGACTAATAGAGATCAAAGTTAATGCCTTTAGTTGACATACATTACCATAATGAAACATCATTAACCTAAACAAATCACCCTTTTTGTAGATATAAAGAATTTAAGAATGTGGATTAAGATTCAAAGTAGGCTTTTGAAGTCGTTAAGGTCAAAAACAAAGAAAATGAATAAAAATAGAAACCCTTTTGACGTTGAGATTTTCACCCACATGGAAACCCAGATGGACACATGAAAAGTCGAGTCAAAGGGGGAAAAAGAAGACAAGAAACATAGGCTAAGAAAGAGAGAGAAAAAAAAAAAGGAAAAGGAAAAGGAAAGAGCATGAGAAAATGTGGGAGTATACACATGAAGGCTGCAAAACCAGGCAGGCAAGCAGTTGCGTCAGAACCAAAGCACATGCCGAGTGCCAGTGTTTTCCATTATCGATCCCACTTCTGTTACCATCCATTTTTAGCTTCTTACCTTACTCACTGACCAACTTCTTATTACAAGTTTTATAAAATTGAGGTAGTTATTTTATTTTATTTTTTAATTTAAATACTATTTAGTAATTTAAATATTATTATAATTCACATATTATTATTTTTTATTTATTATAATAATTATGTTTACTATATTAATTCTATTTGAATTACGAAAAAAATATCAATTCAGAATTATAATTCAAATCACGAAAAGAAAACTATTTTGACTACAGTATTTCTATTTTCTACAATAATACTGTTAGCTACAATAATTTTGTTTAAACCATAATTTGAATACCAATTATGTTCAAATCACCATAATACGGGTCTATTTGACACGCGATTTAAACAAGATTTGGTGATTTAAGCATGATAATTTTTTGAACATAATTATAAATTTTTTGATGAAAGGGGACTACAAGATTAAAAAATAATTTTATATAAAAAGTGATGGAAATACTAAGGTTTAGGAATAAAATAATATTTTATATAAAAGGTGGTCACTACAAGAAAAATTGTCTATAGTGGTAATGTATTAGCGATAACAAAATTTTTATCGCTATAGGGTGGACCTGTAGCGACGACATGACAAGTCGTTGCAATAGGTTTACCTCATGGTGACAACAAAATATGTCATCACAATATAATTGAAAGTGATGGCATAGAGTTTCCTAGTTCGCGGCAAAATGTTAGCGCATTTTTTTTCTTCCCCTGGGAACATTATTGCGACCACACCCCTCTATCATCACAAAATTTGTTGCATTTCGAGGTAAAAAAATGATGCTAAGTTTTCCTGCACAACTATATAGTGACGACATATGTCGTCGCAATAGATGTCTAATGTTGCTGCTAAAAGGTTTTTGAATTTTGAGGGAAAAATAAGGCGGTTCTATTTCCAGCACAATAGACTAAAATATCTCGTATATAGTAACGACATTTGTCGCCGTTATAGGGTGAGTTGTTAAAAATCGCAGACCCCCTTCTTCTTCCTCATTTTCTCCTCTCCTTTCTCACTTGGCCGCTGTGCAACCGCTGGCCCCTTCCTTAGAGCCTTAAAACCTTGCTACATGCCTTCCAATATTGTTGGTATGATTTCCTATATTTTAATTTGAGTTTTTTTTTTTTTTTTTTGATTATTTGGAGTTAAATATGTGCTTATATATATGTTTTTTTGGTTTTTGTGGAGTTTGGATTATATTTTGTTGATTTTGAGAGTTATATATAATTTTATGTTATTTTTGAATTTTGGGAGTTATATATGTGTTTATATTGATTTTTGGATTTGGAGAGTTATATAGGTGTGTTTATATGTATGTTTTTGGTTTTAGTGGAGTTTGAATTAAATTATGTTGATTTTGGGAGTTATATATGTGTTTATGTGTTTTGATATAGATTATATGTTTATGATATGAAAATAGGTTTTGGCTGTTTAGTTTGATATTTGATTTGGTTAGATTGTTTTAGATTGAAATTTGGTTTATGATATGGATTATGCTTGATATTGGAATTGATTTTATATTTTAATAGATACGATCAATGTTATGTCACATGGTAGAGATGCTAGAGGCGATCCGACTCATCCAGCCGATTCCCAATTATCGTGGACTTGTGAGTCCTGTAAGTTTCAAGTTTCTCATACATTTATTTTAGATTAAAAGTACAATTTGTTTTTACTTACTATAAAGTGTAATTTTCATAAATGTAGCACAACCACCAAGAAGAAAGGCTTCATCAAAAGGCATAAATTTACAAAAAGTGTGGATGGTCGACGGGTGTAGACCGTTGTCAATTATGTTCGATTGGAGGGAGCAAACATTGTAGCCGATAGGGCCTAATTCCAACATGTTCTCCAGATTTGTGGGGAACCATATCAAGTATTCCATGCCCCCATGTTACTCTACATGGGCAAATGCTCCCGAGCATTTGAGACAACATCTCTTGATTGTGGTTCAGGTACTTAAACGAACACTATTTATTTTCAATTAATTAATGGATTAGTTTTAACTGACCTAATTCAAATTATTGTAGCAAGTTTTTTATCTTCAGGCCGATTGTTTTGAGGCAGAGTACCAAGCGATCTGATTTGGTGTTGATCAATTGGCTGCTGATCAATACCGTGACTACAAGAACAGGGTCCACAACCACTATGACCTGAAGGGGCCAACTATTTTGTACAGCACAGTTAGTGTTGACAATTGGTAGAAATGTGTCGACTTGTTCACGAACCCAAAATATATTGTAAGTATTACATTTAATTTTCATCACACAATTAAACTATATATATATATATATATATATATTACATATCTGTTTAATATGTTTAATTTTGTTTTCTACAGGAATGTTGTAGGAAAAACAAAGATTATCGAGCTAAGTCAAAGTATGGTAGTCTGCAAGTCTCAAAGATGTATTCGGCTACTCGCTACTAGAAGGTAACACTTAATTTTAAATTTATAAAATGTTCTTATAAATTAATGTTATTTATAAATGTTACTAACAAACTTTACTAATTTTTTTGTAGAGAAACCCTGAAACCCAATAATGGCCTGGAGTCAACGATTCCTTTAGGATGTTTCACACTGATAAGAGAGGCCAATTGGTGAACAGCTATGCAGCAGAGGATTATGTAAGTCATAAGTAATGATTATAATATTGTAAAATTTCTTCAGTATATTAAATTTTTATTATTTAACATATATATATTTTTAAATTTATTTAATTATTTTGATTTCAAAAAACCAAAAAAAAAAAAAACAATTAAAACCAATTTAAAAACAAAATTTTAAAAAATAAATTCAATTGATAGTAAAAAAAATTATTAAAAATGAATAATAACGAACAATTGATTCTGAATAGTAAATGTCTTTAACATCCAACCATAAAATGATTATTTATTTGTTAAAAATATATTTTTGTGAAATTAAAAAACTTTTTGTACTCCCTTCATAAAAATACGAATATAGAAAAATCAGATAATAAGATATTAATAGTAACAAAAAAAGACAAACAAAAAGACTATGTCTTCCATGAAACTAAATTCATAATAAAAAAGATTTTTATAATTTTTTTGCTATTAATTGAATTAATTTAATTGGTCAAGTAAAAAAAAAAAAGAATCCATCTAATTTTAATTAGAAAATTGAAATGAGACTAGTAGTTAATCTCGTTGGTAATTTGCCAAAATAGATGATTTTTTAAAAACTATTTTAAGAATTTCTTATTTTAATTTTTTGTAAAGTATTGTATGTCATTTTTGTGATATCATAACATTTACTAAAAATACAAAAAAATACAAAAAAAGGACCTAAAAGAAAAGCGAAAAGGAAAAAAAGAAAGAAAGGGAAAACGGGTGACCTTTCATTTGGGAAGGCGGTCCCAATTTGGCCCTTCCATCATCAACTTCCATTAAAAAATAGATGAAATGACTAAACTGAGACCAATCTTCTACTAAAATGAGTCAATTTTGATAGACGAGGGCCAATACCCAAATTCGAAGAAAGAAAGGATCGAAAAATGTTTGCTGGAGGGAGTGAATAGAAACTAAAGCCGGAGAAAAAAACAATCTACTATAGGGGACTAAATGAAAGACTTGTTGAAGAGATGGTGAGGAGAATCGGTGGAATCTGCACATAGTATCCAGTCCATCAGTAAATTTGTGCTGAGGGGAATAATCAAGTCACCTTTTTCCAACTAGATTGTAAAAGACGCGAATACAAAGGATTTTAACCCACCCATGCTAGATAAATCTGAAGGAAAAGGAGATCCAATGCGTGACTTGCTGAATTTCAATAAAAGGATGTCATTAGAGGTGGTATCCGAAGCTTTAACTTGCAAGTTGTTCACCACAACCTTTACTGGGAAACTAATTTTGTGGTTCAACCAACTTCGCAAAGGTCAATAAGAAGTTTTGAGTACTTTGGACGAGTGTTTCTCGAACAATATCATGGCAATTTTCCTCAGTACAAATCAATGGTTGATTTGCATCTGGAGCAGAGGTATGACGAGTACTCAAGAGCTATCTGGGAAGGTTTATGTAATTAGCCAATCAGATTTTTGATCTTGACTCGTTGCATGCGGAAAATATCTTTGTTCGAGGGCTAGTAAAGGGATCGATGATCAATGAGAGGGTTTTGGAGACAGTGTCATATGATATGAATGAACTAAAGGCTAGAGTTGGAGGAATATCTAGGTGATAGAGAATAGACAGCATGTGGCCATGAGTGCAGCAATTTTCTTATCATGAAATAACTCCACAACTAAGAACCCAAGGGAGAATAATAGGAGAAAGGGACTGGAGGAAGACCATTTAGACCTTCTCCCTGGAGTGAGCCTACAGATCTAAAGAGGAGTGTAGGGTATACGGAGAATCTAGCAAAGAGATTCAGGGCGGAGGAAGAAGACTTTGACTACATTTTTACTATTTTGCAAGAGAATATATTTGCTGAGCTTAAAGACCAAAACATCTTCTGGAAGCCGAGACCATATAGTATCTTGAAACACATGAAGGATATGAACCTTTTCTACACTTTCCACGATGATTATGGTCACACCTTGGCCTCATACAAAGCCTTTACAATCATATCAAGAGCATGATGAAGAAAAGAAAGCTCCCTTTAAATTAAGGTCCCAATCAAGTCAATGACTGAGGCATGGAGTTCCGGACATTAACAGTCCGAGTTGGAGCTGGCAAAGGAGCGATGGAAGGAGAAGCTAGTGAATCAGCTCAGAATCTTCAGGTGTTGTCTGATGTGCATAAGAAGTCATAGGATAAATGAGGAAGATGCGAAGAAGATGTGTCGAGAAGGGTGGAGAAGAACCAGAGGACTTTGGCTCTCAGAAGATATGTGAATGCTATTTCCAGAGGAATGACCCAACCTGTGTCAGCTCTGATAACCTTTAATGATGAAGATTTGGAGACCGTGGATCTTCTGCATTCTAACCCGTTGGTTATCAAATTGAGAATATGGTATGTTATGGTGTCGAGAGTACTAGTCGACGAAGGGACCTGCTCGAATATCATCCTCTAGGATGCATTCTGAAGGATGGGAGTCAGTGAGGATCTAATCTCTCCAGCCAATACCCAAATTCATGCTTTCAATGGAGCAAAAGTCACTCCGGTAAGGACAATCTCCTTGCCAGTGTATGATGTGGATTGGCCAAGATGCTAAGCAAGATGTGATTTATCACTCATGAGATGTTGAGCCCAGATGTTTTGCTTTTAACCACAAAGGTCTTCAATAGTTGACCCTATGCTTCGACAGTGAAGGACTGCATGGAGGGTAAAGTTCAGAGCCCTCCGAAATTGAAAATCAAAAGAGTAAAGCAACATGAGTAATTAAGCTAACACTAGGGAGAACTTTAGGAAAAAAAAAACAATACAAATTACCTATGCTAAAGCCTCAATGAATAGGAAATAGATCATGGTTGACAACAAGGGATTGCCAGTTCCTGGAAATGAGGTAAAGCTTCTTGGGTTTTGTTCTATTGATGTCAATCCTGTGAACCAAACACATCCTTTTCTCAGGGAGAAAAAGTACATCTGAAGCTTCTGCTATTTCTCAGATCTAGCCATGTGGAAGCAGTAAAGAAAATTCTCGAGCGAGAGTTGGAGATTCTTAATCAGAGATAGAGAAAGAAAACCAGTGACGAAACTAAGTCCTTTGGGAGGAACTTGAAGGAAGTGAAGGTCATAGATAGAGAGGATGTAGGGGAAATCGCAAGTTTTAGAGGTGAAGCACAGAGATGACCAAGGAATTAGGGGGGAGAATGTCATGATTTTCTTCCCAACCTAAGTATTTTTCGAAGAGAACTTATAAATTGCAGTCAAAGGGAATGTTATTTTCCTGGCAAATACGAGCGATTTCGAGGCTCAGTTCAGCTTGCTTTAGAGAAGGATTTTGAGCAAGAGTTGCGGTTTGGTTGGAAGAGGACATTGGAATAGTTTGAAAAGAACTAGGAAACAAGAGATTTGGAATTCAGAGTTAGTGGGAATTTGGGAGAATTTAAATTCAAAAAGCTTAAGCAAGTGAGAAAAATGGGAAATAGTTGAAAAAATGATAATATAGTGGGTATCAAGAAGCATGCAGGGGAGGTCGTAGGTGTGGGAGGCTAGAAGAGCAATAGTCGAAGTTGTGATGATTGCTAGGAAAAAGGAACCATTGGGATTGAAACGTTTGGGATTTTGGAAAACCATTGAGATGAAGTGAATTTGAATTTTTGAATTTTGAGAATTGTTTTATTTCAAAAAAATTGCAAATAAAAAAGGGAGAATTAGATGGGTAAAAATGAGCTTGTCCACGTGGCAGAAGAAGATTGGAGAGTTGCCACTCAAAGTCAGTAAAGGAACAGAATGGTAATTTAGGAATTCTACATAAGTGAAGGAGTTTTGTGGGATAGTTCTGAAGAAAGATTGATGAAGGGTCCACTTGAAGAAGGAGTGTGCCGAATGATAGCTTTGGATGGTGACCTACCGAAGGGATTGTCTGGAGTAAGGTTTGTTCGGGTCGTCTTTGGTAAACCGGAAGAGGGTTATTCAGAATGGTTATCCGAAAGAATGACACAACGAAGGATCAGATGCGATGGATTTATCTATAAATAGTTGGGAATACCTTAATAATTTCATTCTATAACTTTTTAGGAGAAATCTTTGAGAGCTCTTATGAGAATTGAGGAACTTTCTCTCACCTTAATTCTCTTATTTTTAGTATTTCTTTGAGTGCTTAGGAGATATTCCAAGTTCTTAGAAGCAAAGTGTAAGAATTATGTGAAAGATTGAAATTTGATCGAAGATAGTTATCAATTAAAAGTTCTTATTATTTATACAAGATTTCTGCACATTCAGTTTCCTCTTTGTTCCTTTATGGTAAATTGATGAATTAAATGTATCCAATTTAGTATTTTTTTGGTTTTCATTTTTGTTTTTGAAAAGCTTAACAATTCGTTTGAATTTTTGGGAAAATTGTGATAATATTTCATTGTTTGTTGTTCATACATATATACATGATGAGAAATATTCTCGATCACTAGTTTTGGAAAACACAATAAAGAGAAATAATGGAATTAAGTGTAAAGTATTCATTGACCCTATAATAATAGATTGTTGTTATGATTTTGATTTTGATTTTAAATGGAAATGAAATTTCATTAATAATGGGAAAATGTGCAAAGTACGATTAAAAGATATTGAGTTATAACATAGCATATGTTACTCATTGCAAAAATCCCAAAACCATTCATGATAGGTAAACACTGGAATCCAATGTCAATCAAAGGGATTTTCCATGCACTTGGATTTTCATTTGGGAACAAACCCATGGAGGGCTCCTCGAAACCCGTTGAGGGCTCCTAGAAACACATATAAACATGCACACAATTCCAGCATTCACTTGGCTCTTTCCAAGCCTATTCTTCAGGTAGGCGATCAGATCATATCGATTTTGAACTTTCTGCAATAAAGAATAGGTTAAAGCAATTGTTGTATGTGGACTACTAACCCACAAATACCAGAGGAGAAAAATCTCAATTCGATAAAGGTTTGTGTAACTCAACTTTGTTGTGAAGATAAGACAAAAAAAAAAACTACACAAAACAACCAAATAAACAACCAGATCCACATAAGAAAAAAAAAACCCCACACAAAAAAAGCAAAACATGAAGTGAGGAAGCATTCCACAATTGTTCCGGATTAGTGAATGTTCTCGAATATTGTACCTTGGTGAGGAAAGAATGTCCCCATAAAGAGGAATGGTACGACACTACCTAATCAGTTTATCTCTTGTGACGTTTTACTAATAACATTAAGTCTCCTTTTTAAGGATTTACAGATTATGCAACCTAATTCAATTTAAACTTTATTTATGAGACCTTTTGACAGTCATTATCTGTGGATGCGTGAAAGTTGTCTTTATAATGCATGTGTATTGATCTAATCAATTCAATGATAACATTATGTAGTGCATGTACCTTGTAGATGTTATAACATATTTCAATAAAAACATATGTTACAGTACAACACCTCAATCACATTGGACAGTTAAACACATAATTTTGCAACAAATACTTATCAAACATATTGCACACAGTCTATTTCAGAAAACATAGTTGTTCCATGTTTTAAGTGATGTGTGTACTTACCTATTTACAATGCCATTTGTAACTTTTATCTTTAAGGATCTTAACCTTTATACATAACATATTCACTTATTAAAATCCTTTCACCGAATAACAATTTGGGGAATTATTTTGCAATAAAACATCGCCTCTAAACACTTAAATTTGCTTGTTGGCATTCAAATCATAATTTCAAGTCCTTTATGAAAATCAATATTTCGAAAAAATTTAACTATGATTTTTATTTAAAACTTAAAATTAAAAATAACATTGACTTTTTATTTTAGAACTTGTTTATAAATTTTATACACAAAAGCTCAACATTACTGTACTTAGTTAAACATATTTCAATCGGACCTTTACTACATTATATGTTCATAACTTCATCAATTCTAACCCAAATTAAAAGAAATCACTTTCAATAGTTTCATAAGATTTTAAAGTTGCTTCTATCAAAAGTTTAGCTTAAAACTCAACCTTTAAGTCATATTTTCAAAAATCTCTTTAGCTTCAAATACTTGAGTTCTGACATATTTACAGCTATATTTTTAAAAAACATCATTTCTCATTCAATTCTAATCCTATTGAGTCAAACCACTTGTAAAAGCTTACTCATTTGCATAGTTTTACCATGTAAAAATATCCAACTAAAACTCCTTAAACACTATAAACAAAATCAAAATAGGGGTTGGATATCTATACTTTTTCAGCTTACACTATCATTTTGAAAAGTCTATTAATCCTATTATTCAACCTTGAAAATTTCTACCAAGTTCACTAAGTTAAATTTAAAACCCTATATAACAGTCCCAAGGTTTTTCATATGAAGAAAAACTCTTAAATTTACAAATCTTAAACTTTAAAATTCATTTTTCCCAAAAAAAAAAAAACTGAAAACGTATTTCTGTTGAGCAGTTAGTTTTTAAGGCCATATATCTCAAAATCTACAGTCCATTTTCTTTAAAATTTTAATATCTTAAATTCCAACAAGCTATTTTCAGCCAAAATTGGAGTTTTAAAAGTCCTTGAACAATCACATGCAAATCGGGTTACTGAAACAGTCCAAAACTAGGATTTGCATGTTAGAATCCTATTTGAACATTAACAATCTTTGCATGCAATCTTAAATTCTCAATCCAGACATCAATCTATACATGCAATAAGAGTTTTTAGCAATTTAGAACCCAATTTTATAGCTAGAATTTTGTTGGAAGGTGTTTGGGTTCAATTCCTTCAAGTTTGGTCCTTGTTGTTCAGAAAGTTCCTGGAGTGTTCATCATAAAATCATCATATTAAACCAATATTTAGCTTAGGTAGGCAAGGGTTTAAAGGATTTAAGGGCTTACCCAAACCGTGCTTGAGTTTAGAGGTTGAAATTTGTTAAGTAGGGTAGTGTTCTCTGGTATAACAAATTAGATTGGCTAATTGGTTAGTTTAGTTAGTTACCTAGTTGTAGAGTTGCCATGGTGTAGTTGGTTGTTATTAGCTGGTATCTGGCTAGTTTATTTGTAATGGCTTCTTGTATATAAGAGCCAAGATGTACCTTTCTTCTTTTGATTCGTTCTTCTCCTCATTTCTTGTTATATGGTATCAGAACGGCTGTCGACCAAGTGACTGAGCAAGGAGACACATCTGAACGGCTGGCTGAGAAATTTGGGCTAGCGTGGCCAATGATTCGTACGTGTTTAGCTTGTTGGATTGTTATTTAATGTTATCGTGATAACGTAGTAGAATATAATTTTAAAATTTTATAACAACCTACAGGATCATCATACACAAGATAATAAACAAATAATCACCAAACAACTTTTAGATAATTACCCTTGTAGTCACGGTAGATCAAAAACTCTTCTTCCTTCGTTCTTTGATTCTCGAACGTCCTCGCTATGAGATCCTAGCACCGCAGATTCTATACCACTCGATCTTATATGTTATTCACCTTCTCAATGAGCAATAAGTGTGTGGGTACTTTGATCTAAAACTAGAATTCTCAAGCAATAGAATGATTCGACTAACTCTATTCTAGACTTGACTTAGGCTATTTATAATACTAGGACTTTCATCTAATGAAGAATCATAGTTTATCATTAATTGCCCTTTGGTCAATCTTAAATAGAATTGCAAATTCTTATTGATCTGTAAATTCACATATCTCATTTAAGATATGCCACATGTCATTATGCTATTAATTATCCTTTCATAATTTAAACTCTTTAAATTAATAGGATAATTAAATATTAGAACTAACAATATAT
>WUAT03091968.1:0-13008 GCA_010015005.3 Ulmus americana | reverse complement strand
GATAAATTACTATCGCGCTTCCCAAATTAAAATCGTGCCAAATTAATTTTTAATTAACTTAATTAATTAAAAAAATGGTCCAGATGGTGAATAAAAATTTAGGATAGTCATTTTATTGTATTTGGATTCTTATTTGGGCCGGATAACAAAACATGCACATTATATGTTTTTAATTCCTAGTTTTTTTTATATGTTTTTAATTCCTAGTTTTCGTTAAAAATTGTTTAAAATTATTTAAAGAAAAAAGAATGTATTAGCCAAAAAAAAATATAATTCTCCACCTCCATAGAAAGAGAGGCTAGTACTAAGCACATAATAGCTACCACTTGTATCATTCCCTATATACATATTGAATTACCATAATTATGTGAAACGATTTCAATTTTAATTTATACTAGAAAATATATATCGACAAATGATGATTATGACAAATTTTCACATTCTAATGATTTGATATTCATTCAACTATATATATATATAACATTAAAAAGAAAAACAACCCTTATAAAACAAATGAATTTATCTCTAATAATTTGAACACAAAATCCGATGGAACTAACTAAGATGTTAGGCATTTTGCACATGCTGCAATCTAATTCATTTGATGAACTAACCTTAGGCTTCTAAAGTTATTGGTTCTGCTTTTTGATATATGGAGATAATGAGGCACGTCTAATACTCCTTTCCTTTCTTTTTTGGAGAAACCTTTCAAGAGATCTCTTCAGGGAAAGAACAGGAGGCCTATATATTTGAGATTCTAAAGAAATTGATGCTCCTGCCTTTTCTTCCATTTCTTGACGCACACCCAATATTATTGCTTTACCCTACATCAAATTCAAAATTAATTAGTCACTACCAAAATAATCTAATAATTAAAAATTGTAATGGGTTGTGCAAAAACCAAAGATATTACATATAAGGACATGAGTATTTCACATCTTCTTCACAAGTAATATAGAAATGAGTTACTGACTCAAATGCCCTCTATCTTTTGGTATACAGAAAATCAGACAAAAATAGGAGGCATATCTATATAGTCCACAAATAACAATAAACAATAACTATAGGGAATTTAGTGGGGGGAAAAAAAAAATAGGGGGCAAAGTGTCGAAACCACCTATCAATAGAAATTAAGAACTAGACAACAATTAACATAAACTAAAAAAATTTGTGTCATATATATGACAACAAATTAATCTTAATTTAGTGTTCTATCAAAATCCTAATTGATCACACGTTTTAAAAACTGGAATCATTTTAAAATGGGGTTGGGGCATTTAATGCTATGCATTTGTTAGGCTAGCAAGACAAATATCACATAATTAATTAATTAACAAAATTTAGTATTATATTTTAATTTGATATTATCCCTAATATTATTCTACCATTTATGGTACCTGCAGCTCAACCATGTCACAAGCCAAGTCCGGTCCCTTATTGGAAACGGCCACATTGTTTTCTGTTGAGAACGATTTCTCATTCCTGCGTTATTGATATCGATATAAAAAAAAAACACAATTAAATTCCTCCCACCATGATTAAAAAAAAAGCCTATTTATATATGAACTTACGCTAATGGGGTCGGCCGGCGATCAAATTCCTCTGGCGGCGAAGAATCAGAGTTGGAAAGAAGGCGAAGTTCCAAGTTGCAGTTCCTCCCCATTTTCGATTTCGGCAGCCAAAGAATCCAATAATTAAAATTAATTGAGAGAGAGGAGAGGAGCCCAATATATTGGATCACAATTTTAGGGTTTGGTATTGCAGAGGGTTTGGAGGCTGTTCGAAGCCTGGACGAAATATAAAAGTTATATTTATATAGGGAGGAAACCCAACGAAAAGGAAAAAACTTCATATGCATGCATGCGGCTGTGTTTTTGGGCACGAGGAAAACGAGTATTCAAGTTTTCAAATTTTTTAGAAACATGTTTTTTATTTAAAAGAAAAGATATAAACATATGATTGGAAATATTTTGTTCCATATTATTAATATTTTTTTCTTCTTTATTTAGCAAAATAGTTTCGATTTTAATTTTACAATTATTTTTCACGTGCATTATCTTTTTTTTATTTGCTTGTGGTTTGAAATGGATACCAAAATTAGAAAATTTGAAACTTTTTTTTTTTTTTTTATCTGAAAATTTGAAACTTTACAGAAAAGGTGGGTATTTTATCACATGGGTTTGTTAATTTAATTGGACAATTTGATGAAAAAGACTTTTTATTTATTTTTTTATTTTATATAAGTCATTCTTTATAATTTTTATTTACATATAATTTTTTTTCTTAACACATATGTGTCCTTTTTTATAACGTCATTTTTTTTTTAAGGCTTTTTTTTCTTCATAAAAGCCTGGCTATTTTTTGAATTAAGTGTTTTTTTTTTTTTAAAAGTCCTTTCATCCCAAATTTGTTTTTGAGGGTGCAATGCGCACCTCGTTATCGGTCATCTGTCATTATTTTTTTTTATTTTAGTTTTTTTTTCTTGCATATAAGTTTTTATTTTCTATTTTTGCATATAAATTCTTTTTATTTTTATTTTTATTTTTTCATATACCATATAGGTTTTTTTTTTTTATAAAGGTATTTTTTTCTAATTATAGACCATTTTTCACAAAGGCTTTTTTTTCTTCATAGAGGTTATATTTTTTTCATTGCATAAACATCATTTCATCTTAAATTTTTTCTATCCTCCACGACTAGTTTATCTTTTAAATATATATCTTCAATTTATTATTCAACTAAAAAAAATATATAAATATTATCGTTCTCTAAAAAAAATGAAAATGAATATAAATTTACTTATATTCACTGCAATAATAAAATTAACTTACACGCAGACTTTTTTTTTTTTCATAAACATATATATTTTTTTTTTCACATAAAGGCTATTTTTTTTTCTTTATAAAGGTTCTTTCATCCTAAAATATAATTTTTTCCATGGAGGTCTTTTTCTTTCATAAAAGCTCTTTCATCTATTTTTTATTTTTATAAATCATTTTGTTATTATTAATTTTTAAATATTGCTCTTATTTTTCTCAATTTTTTCATAAACGTCATTTCATCCTAATTTTTTTTTTCTTTCATAAAGGCCATGTCATCAACCTTTTTCATTTTTTATCCTTTTGTTATTATTAATTTCAAATACATCCATTTTTAGGCCCAACAATAGTCGAAGCAAACGTGCAATAACTACATAACCGTTAATATTGAAATAAATTATGTTCAACCAGGAAAATTCTCTATGACTCTTTTTATCTTTTAAATATATATCTTCAATTTATTATTATACTCGAACAAAATATAAATATCATCGTCCTCTAAATAAACTTACTTATATTCACAACAATAACAAAATTAATATACATGCAACTTGCACGTGCCCCAAACTAGTATGTCTTAAAAAAGTAATGATGCTACATTTATGTGCAAATGATTGTGACAAGAGAAGAATGAAAACCTTCATCTCTAATGGAAATTCTTCCTAGCAAAGGATTGCAACGATGAGTGTAAAATACCATCTTCTCCACCTTTCTTCCATTTGCTAATGAGCTAGACCATCTTCTCCAACTTCAGATTCCTAATTGTTTTCTCTGCTAGAAAAAACAAACCAAAGGAAAGAAATTTAGTCTATAAGGCTCCAACGCTGCGTTTGTTACATCGGATTGGGAGTGGGAGAGGGATTAGGACAAAGAATCCCATTTCGCCAGGTGTCACAGTTTCGCTGGGATATAAATAATTTAAAAACTTAATAATTTTTTTAAAAAAAATGTGATATAGTTAAAATTTAATTATAAAAAATTGTGTTTTTTTTTTAGAATTGAAAAAAAAAATGTATAAATATACTATTTTACCTCCACCAAGACTAGACTTCATCTTGTTGGTTATATAAAGACGACGCATAATTGGTGTTCCTTAGAGAAAGGATGTCAAACCAAGCACTGGCTGTGATATTGCAGGTTGATATGATTATGCGAAGTTTTGTTAAATAATTGTAGTATTTGGCTGAGATTAAAATAATATAAAGAAGAAAGTGACCTGTCAAAGTTGACCCAGAAAGTCAAAGAAAAAGGTTGAGAGTGTTTGGACCAAATACGTACCCTGTCTGGCCCGAAGATTATGTCCGAACAAAAGTGTTCGGGCAAGAGCGAATCTTCCACCAACTTGGGTCATTTAATGGGATTTGATAGTGCATTAATTATGATAAGACATGGAATTTAATGCTAGTCAAAAGATATTTTTGTTAGATATATTTTGTAAATAATGTTATTATAATGTTCCCCATTTGCTTATAAAAGGGGGGAGCAATCATGTAAACTTACGTTCATCTACTCGATTTCAACCACCAAGGTACTCAAACTCTAAGAATTTCTCTCTCATCATAATTGTTAAGCTTTTTAGCATTTAGTAAAAATTGCAAGTGTGTTCTTCATTATTGTTTAAAGGCTTTTCATAATTGTTTATCAATCTGTAAAGAAACCTGTTTATTGAGATTTTGATTGATAAATTGTATATTTTGAGATTCTGTATTGTTAGTCGAAAACTGTCTTAACAATTGGCGCTAGAGGGAGGGCCTTCTAAAATTGATTTCAGTTGCCCCCATCATACTTTTTTCTTAATTCCGAATGACTTTCATTACTAGAGATAATAGTTTGAAGTCAGAAGACGGTCGAAGAGCTCGCCGTGTGCGAGTTAACAGGAGACTAACTTTTACTCCAATCATAGGCTTCGGGGCTCTCAATAATCAGATGGATGTTAACCAAACATCCTGTCCGAATCTATCTATTCCTCTTGGAGATAGGTTGATGCAATATACTCAGCATACTACCTTTGAGACCCCGAACGTGCATAATCAAACTCGTCCTAACCCGATCACCCTACAACACCATACTCGACTAGGTGGGCAAGTTGATTAGCAGGCCATGGATATTGATCTCAATTTGTCCCTAGACTTGCTAAATACTGAAACACCTCTTCGGAGAACTCGCTGATTGAGAAAAAGGGGTGCTAAAGGTGGCCGGATTGATGCTGAACCATCTGGAACACAAAAGCTTAGAAATTTTTAACTTGAACAAATCAATATATTTTTACATACAACACTATAAATTCCATCAAGCTAATAGGTGCAGGTCTCGGGAAGAAGATGTTGATGTGCAACCTCGCTGAAACAACCCTGGACAAATTATTCAACCAAGAATTTAGAATCAGGAGGGCTCTCGTCTGAATGCCCTTCCATCTCAGACAAATAACAATGTAGTCCCAATCCAAGGGGCTGCATAAAATATGATGCAAGGTAACCAGAACCTTTTGTTAGCCGAAAATACGAATGCTTACATTGACCAAAGGTTGGCAGAGTTCTACCAACAACTAATGGGAACTTTTCCCGAAGTTGTAGCCGTGAACCGCTCAATCTTTAGTCCAGCCATAAAACAATATGTGATTCCTTCTGGCTTCAAATTACCCCAAATCGCAAGCTTGTATTTAAGAACTACTAGTCCATCCTAACACCTGGACAATTATGTCGTGCACATGGCTCTTAATCCAAACCATGAGGCGCTCAAGTGCAGATTGTTCGGGATAACATTAGGGCAACATGCCCGGACATGGTATGTCAACTTGCCTTAAGGGTCTATCGGGAGTTTTCTGAGTTAGCAGAAAAATTCACAGCTCAATTTTCTAGCCGTGAACTCATTCGGTGTCCCATTGAAATCTTGCACAAGATTGTGCAAGGACCGAATGAATCACTTCAAGAGTATATTAGTCGTTTTACTCGGGCAGCACTGATTGTGATAGATTTTAATAATCAAACTAGACAGTCATCGTTTATTTCAAATATGCATCCCATTAAGCAATATAAATATCTCATCAGTCACCAGAATACACAATATTTTACAACATTAATGGAGGCTGCGGCTTCTCATGCTCTGATTGAGGAGAAGATTAGTCCATTTACCGAACCCTCTATGCTGATTATTCATGCACCACCACCTCTACGGTCTCAAAGCCAATCAGGTTATAACAATGATCAATCAAACCAATCAAATCGGAGTCATCGACTGAACAAAGCTCCAGAGTATAATCATACTTCGTAGCAGAGAGATATAATCGGCCTGGTCCATGTGGACAGGGAGGCCAACCTCCGAGGTGACTTTTTAACCAAGTAGAGCATCGACCGTTGTATTCCAAATACAATGATTATACTGCCTTGGTCAACAGCCTGGAGTATATTTTCTAGGTGGATAATCGGAACAAGATTCCACCCCCAAAGCCATTCAGAAATACTGGCAAAAACTTAGATCAATTTTGCCATTATCACAATAGTCCAAGCCATTGGACTTCTTCTTGTTTCGTTCTGCATGATGCTATTGAATAGCTCGTTCGGGAGAAAAGCCTACAAGAGTTTATAGATCAAACTCGGGGGCACCAAACCCCCGAACAAGCTTTACACCATGTCCCAAATCGACCCTAGCAGAACAGGAGCAATAATGATAATCAGCGCCAAGTAGCAGGGGGAACCGTGATAATATCATTCGACCACCCGATGGTGATGTTCTTCCCATAGTCTACACTATCTTTGGTGGAGATAAACCCGTACACACACCTTCCCAAATGTGTGTGTATTGCAAATAAGTCTATCGAGTTCCGATTGGAATGCAGGTTAATCTGACTAAAGCTACCCGATCAAATCCTCGAAACTCTTTGATCCCGATCACTTTTACAGAAAATGAGGCTAAAAGGCTTCATCATCCACATTTCAATGCGTTGGTGGTTGATCTGGAGATTCAGAAACACCAGGTTATGAGAAACCAAATCAATAATGGTAGTTCAGCAGACATAATTTTTGCTCGAGTATTAAATCAACTCGATATCCCAGACAAAGCCCTACAGGCTGTAAAGAATAATATTCAGGGCTTCGCAGGAAATGAAGTTGTGCCTCTCGGCAAATTAACCTTCGTGTTACGTTCGGGAAATTTCCATGCTGTGTTTTAGTTAAAGTCAATTTTGTTGTTGTGGAGAGCCCTTCCATGTATAACGCTATAATTGGAAGGGTTACCCAATATGCTATTCAGGGGGTTGCCAGCATTTACCACCTACTCATGAAATTCCCTACCCCATTCAGAATTGGAGTGGTTGATGGGGTGCAAACCATGAGTAAAGAGACATATATAATCGCCACAGCTTTCCGATCAGAGCAGTCCCAATATGCCCCGCATACTTTTTCGATCGATCCAGATACACCTCCAAAACCAGTCGATATGTATGACTGGATGGACTGTGGCTCGGTCGATTATAGATACTTGACGGGGGCAATACCTTTGGAAAGCTTGGATTCCAAGGACGAACAGTTTGCTCAAAGAGGGACATCGGTTGAAGATCTTGAAGAAATCCAATTTGACCCTGAGAAGCCAGGCAAGACTTTCAAGATCAGAAAGCTATTATATGAACCACTCCGAACAGATCTTATTGAGTTTATACGAGCTCATGAAGGTGATTTTCTTGGACTTTCCATGACATTCCAGACATGGATCCCTCGATTATAATTCACAAACTCAATGAGGATCAGGATTCATGTCTGATCAAACAAAATGCCAAAGTCAAGAAGCTAGTTGAGGATGGGTCAATTCAGGAACCTTATTATCCGGATTGGCTGGCAAACATTGTCTTGGTAAAGAAAACCAATGGCAAGTGGTGGGATGCACGAATTTTACCGATTTGAACTGTGCATGCCTAAATAACAGTTTCCTTCTTCCCCGGATAGATCAATTGGTTGATGCTACTTATGGGCATCAATTGCTTAGCTTCATGGATGCCTACTCTGTGTATAATCAAATCAAAATAGATCTAGCAGATGAAGAGAAAAATGCCTTCATAACCAGCCAAGGGTTGTACTATTATAAGGTCATGCAATTCAGTTTTAAAAATGTCGGAGCTATATACCAAAGACTTGTGAATAAGATGTTTATAAATCAATTAGGCAAGTCTATGGAGGTATATATAGATGATATGCTAGTTAAATCTTTATAGCCGAATGAGCATATTCGGCACCTTGATCAGACTTTTCAAATCCTGGGAAAGTACTAGATTCGACTCAATCCAACTAAATGTGCAATTGGAGTTGAGTCTGGGAAGTTCCTCAGGTTTATGGTTCATCATCGAGGCATAGAGGCAAACCCGGAAAAAATTCAAACGTTGCTTGACATGAAATCTTCGGTGAAAATCAAAGATGTCCAACGTTTGACTAGATGCACTGTTGCATTAAATTGCTTTATAGCTTGCGCAATCAGTCCCTGCCTTCCCCTTTTTAAACCTTTGAAGAAGGGGAGTGACCTTTTTCAGAAAAATGATTGCGACAGTCCTTCCAACTGTTAAAATTCTATCTGGGAAGAGTTTTGCTCTTGTCCAAACCAATTGAGGGTGAAGTTTTGAGCCTCTATCTGGCCATATCCAAAGCAGCAGTAAGTGTTGTCTTAGTTTGGAAGGAAGAGAGCCGAGAACTACATGTGTTCTATGTTAGCCAAGCACTATTGGATCTGGAGACACGATATCCGGATACTGAAAAGATCATTATGGCCTTAGTAGTGGCGGCTAGAAAATTACGGCCATATTTTCAATTACATTCCATCCTTGTTTGCACTAAGGCTCCACTTCGGCAAATATTATAGAACCCATAGTGTTCGGGGAGATTGGCCAAATAGTCAATTGAGTTGAGCGAATTTGATATTGAATACAAGCCCCAAACGACCATAAAAGGCCAAGTTATTGCAGATTTTATCCTAGAGTTTACCAGCTCGGACTCAATCCTAAGCAAGGTAGATTAAAAAAATATTGAATGGTCACATTCTGCCTAGTTACTATTTGTTGTTGGATCTAGTAACAAGGCTGGATCCGGAGCCGAAGTGGTATTACAAAACCCATCTCGAGAAAAGATTTCAAGGGCATTCCATTATGAATTCACTGTTTCTAATAACAAGGCCGAATATGAAGCTCTGATCACTAGCCTCCGAATGGCGAAAGATTTGGATGTTAAAAATATCCTGGTTTTCTGTGATTCTCAACTTGTGGTGAACCTGATAACCACAGCTTTTGAGGCTAGAGAACCCTGAATGGCTTTTTACTTACAAATTGCCAAAGATTTGGTATCCCACTTCGATTCATTTGAAATATCTCATGTCCCACGGGAAACTAATTCGGAAGCCGATAGGCTCACCCAAATCGCTTCAGGCATCGACAAGGATTCTACTTGGCCAGTAGTGAGCTTGCTCCATTCTTCCATTGATGGGTCATTGGTCAACACCTTAGAAGAGGGTGAAACTTGGATGACTTCGATTATCAAATATTTGGTGAACGGAGAGCTCCCTACAAATAAAAACAAAGCCCAGGCATTTAGGCAAAGTGTAGTTCATTATGCATTTAAATTTGGGCAATTATGTAAATGAGGGTATTCGGCCCTGCTACAAAAATGTGTAACACCCAAACGTGGCTTGTATGTAATGCAAGAAATCCACAAAGGGGTTTGTGATAATCATTCATGTTCGCGATCACTACTATATTAGGTGATCCGGCAGGGGTATTACTAGTCCAAAATGATTAAAGACAAGCAAAATTATGTTTAAGCTTGCGAGGCTTGCCAAAGGTTTTCTCGATTAACCCATCAACCAGCTGAACTCCTGAATTCAATTTTGAATCCTTGGCATTTAGCGAAGTGGGGTGTAGATCTGATCAGAGAACTTCCTCAAGGCAAATATAAGATGAAGTTTGCTATAGTGGTGATCGAATACTATACTAAATGGATAGAGGTCGAACTATTGCCTGAAGTTACCGAGGCTTGACCACAATTTTCATATAGAAAAATATCATATGTCGGATTGGGATTCCACATTAATAGGTTTTGGACAATGGCACCCTGTTCAATTCAGTGAGGTTACGAAAGTTGTGTTCGAAGTTGGGTATACACAAACATTCTTCAAGTGTAACTCATCCCTAATCGAATGACCATGTTGAAGCCGTAAACAAAACAATTAAAAGTAACTTTGAATGGAAGTTGGATGGTGCCAAAGGGGCTTGGGTGGATGAACTTCCCGTGGTACTTTGGGCTTACCGAACAACTTGCCAAACGGCCACAAAAGAAACACCGTTCTCCATGACTTATGGAACGGAGGCAGTTATTCCTGCAGAGATCGGTGAACCTTCCTTGCGAATGGAAAAATTTGATTTTGATCTTAATGATTAAGGTTTATCTTTGAACTTGGATCTCTTGGAAATCAAGTGGGACAAAGCCCAAATCTGAATGGTCGCAAATCATTAAGCTGCTGCCCAATCTTACACTACAAGGGTAAGAGTTCAGCGGTTTAAAACCGGTGATTTAGTTTTAAAGAAAATTATGCAAAAACAGGTGGTCTTTTCTCCAAACTGGAAGGGGCCCTTCCGGGTAATAGTGTCTATTCTATCCGGATTTTATGGGTTAAAGAAGCTTGATGGTAGAATTTTTCCGCATCTTTGGAATGCGGATAAGGTAAGCAAATACTATCAATAACTCATCTCTTTGTAAACCTTTTTGATATATATATAAACAAGAAAATTCCTTTTTTGATCAATTTTAATTATGTATTAAGTTTATGTCTTCGGATAACCAATTTTACTTTGATAAATTAAATTACAAATAATTTATCATAGTCAGAGGAAGTGGATATCCAGATAGGCTATGAATATATATATATATATATATATATATATATTAAATTCAGAATGTTTAAATAAATGAATTTTTATTTAAAGCACTTGTTATTTTAATGTTTATTTTGTATAAGTTCATGCAATGTTCGAAAAGGAAGTTTGGATGTGTATAAAGTATTGCACAACAAGTAATAAATATTGCATGAAGCGTTTTGTTAATAAGCTGAGTTTGAATAAATGCAAGGTGTATAAATTGATGATAAATAATAAGTCATACAATAATTTGTTCAAAACAAAAACAAAATATATACAAAGGCACAAAAGACTAAAAAAATCTTCAAATTTGTTTAGTTCTTGTCATTGCCTTTCTTCGCCAAATCCCCTTTTATGCTTCTTCATATGCTGTTGGGCAAGATCTTTGATCTTCCCGGGTTGACGAAAGTATTCAAGCACGGGAATGCAAACCTGATCAGGCACTTGTATGCCAGTCCAATCTATTTGATCCCAGAAGATTGACTTGTTACATGAACCCAAGCAAGGAGGAGTCTGGTCTTAAAGGACGTGACTTTTTCTTCCTCAATTTGGACAACGTCTTGTTTAAGCTCATAAAGTTCTTGCTCACTGTGCTCTAACTTGGAAGCATTTGAGAGGTTTTTGCTTTGAACAGCTTGGAGGAAGATGGTCGCGTCCCTTTTCTCTTCTTCAAGCTCCCTTTACTTTAAGCTCTTCATTCTGAAGCTAGTTTTTAGCGGTCAGGACGTCATGTTCCACTTGATTGGCTCGGTCCTCATCTTTTTTTTTTTTTTTATCTTTTCTTCGGCCTTGTTCTTCTTGGCCAAATGGAATGAGGCTTCAGACTCGGCTTTCGCAAGTCAAGTCTCAACATCTTCCTTCTCTTTGGCCAAGAAGCCTTGAGCTTTGAGAAGGTCGTTCTCCTCTTTCAATTCTTAGACTTGATTCTTCAGGGCATTGAAGGAAGAGACCTAGTGAGAGAACAACCGCCCGAATATAGAATTCTGCAATTTTGTCTCCCAGGTGCTAAGAAAGAAGGTCTACAGAACAAAGCAAAGTGTTAAGTAAAATTTAAATAATACAAGAAATTGAGACTAAGTAACAAAGTTTGTTTACCTCAAAAGAATTGAAAGCTATGTGAGCTTGAAAATGATCGGGGTCTATTTTGTTGTATACACTGATTCGATCATATCCAAGTCCTACTCGGGTCGTCTCCCTAAAGGGACTTTTGAGCCACTCGTAGCTGGGAGGAAGAAATTAACCAGCAGGAAAGGGTGCCAAAGGAGAAGTAGGGTAGCTTGACCTCCATGTGATCCAAATTGTGAGCTAGAAAGTCTAGCTCCAGAGCTTTGATCGGCTTCGCTTTGGCCTGGAAAGTTAAAGCCAAATGGCTTAGTTGGAATTCCTTTCAGGACCCCAGTGCCATCAGAAGTAGGTTGAGATGGGGCTTTGGCTTGTTTTGATGGTTAAATGGTCATCTCGGCATCTTGTGGAGGCACTTGAGTATCCTTGGCAGAATCCCTTTCTTGAGAAGTTTGGACAAGAGTGTCCTGCCTGGCCCCTTCTTTGTTGTCCTCATCATCCTCCTCCTCGACCTCCAAAAAGGGGTTAATGATTGGATGAGTTAAGAGCCCCCTTTTTGACATCCTCGTATAGAGGTCTTCAGTAAGAGTCTCAGCAGATCTCTTCATACCCGTCAGGGAACTGTATGTACAAACATATTTTTTTATGGCTATTTAAATACATTTTACAAGTCAATTAGGTATAAATATGTTATATAAATTTATTTATTTTTAATTAATGTATAGGGATTGGATTTGATGGGATTGGATTTGATTGGATTTTGATATATGAAATCTAAGTCAAATCCAATCCAATTAGAAATCTAACTTTTCAAATCCAATCCAATCCTATTAGATTGGATATCCAATCTCAATTGCATTGGATTGGATTGAATATCCAATTAAATTAGATATTTTGAATAGCCCTATATGGTGTTATTCCATTTCTTGAGGTCTTCGAGAGCTAGCATTGTTTTGAGAACGCCATCCCCGGGCGAGACAGCTACCACGTGGTAGATAGACTTCATAAGGCTTTCCCGAATCAGCCTATTTCTTTTAGTCCAACACCAAATCTCGTATGGCCTTTTCGAGGTTGTCCGGGGCAAATGGTTTGAGCTCTTCTATTTGTTGGAATGTTATTTTAGGTTATCGTTATAACGCAGCGGAATAGTATTTTAAAATTTTATAACATTCTACAGGATTATCAAACACAAACTAATAAGCACATAATCACCAAACGAGTTTTAGACTATTACCCTTGAAG
>WUAT03091857.1:0-13009 GCA_010015005.3 Ulmus americana | reverse complement strand
TAGGTACTTTTTTTTTAAACAGTAGTTAAATCACAAATTTCTTGTAGTGACACAAAATAAATATAAGAAACAAAAAGGGCCTAAGGCCATATGAGAAGAACAAATGGGCTCAAGCCAAGCCCACTTGTAATGAACCCAAGCCCGAATATTAGATGCAATTTTTTAAAGAAAACAATTGATTAAAAAAAATGGTTTATAGAAACCATTATAAAGAGAAAACAAGAACAAAATGAGTTAAATCGATTTAAGAGACAAAAAAAAATTATTAACAAATTAAAACGTTGATAGTGTGTTTACAAGACTAAACGTGAAGCAGGAAACAAACCCAAAAATGGCAACGCGTGCCAAGGCAGTACCAAGCCGAGTTTTGGGCTGCCATTTTTGGGCAATATGGCCACTACCATGGCAGCTTTGCCAGGTGACCAAGACGACTAGGCCCTTCGGTCTATTTAAACGAGGGAGAGGATTGAACCAAGAGAAAGAGAAAAAACTAAGGAAACAAAGAGCTAGAAGGGAGAATGGTGGAGAAGAAGAAAATGATGAATAGTGGTATTCATCATTTAGTCTATGTGGCTTTAAAATTTAAAAAAAAAAAAAAAATTAAGTTTAAAATTTAATTCAATTTTGTTGGGCCGGAAATTGGGCAAAGCCCATTTGTATTTTTTTAAAAAAATAGAAATATTGGGTTAAGTCTATTTGTTTGAAGAAATTAAATAAATAGTAGAATAAATAAATAAATAAGAAAATGAATAAATAATTATAAGTGTATAAATTTATTAGTAGTTGGATTGATAATTAGTTTCTAGGATTAGATAGAGTATTTTTTATGTACAAATAATTAATAATTAATTAGATAAGTTAACTATTAAATTAAGTATTAGTAATTAATAGTGAAGACAAAATACAAATAATTAGTAAGTTGAGTAAATTAGTAATTAGAGAAATACGTGAGTTCTAATTCATGCAAATAATTAGTGAAGTAACTAATTACTAATTAAATATAATAAATTGATAAATTATAGCGAACATTGAGAGATCATTAATTACCAATTAAGAATAATTATCTGGTGAAACAATTAGAGGTTAAAAACAACTAATTGAGGGAAGGAATTGACCTCTAAATTAAAAACAATGAAATTAGGATAATTAAACTCTACTAAGGCATTAATTGGAAAATAAATCCAATTAGAACTTAATTAATCACTAATTAGCGATAATTAAATCTGAAAAGGATTAATTAAGTTAGATTAATTAATTTTGAAGTGATTGATCACTAAATTAAACACAATTAATATAGTGAAATGAAGTTGATTAAAGGAGCTAAATAATTATAAAATTAAATCATAATTGATTTAATAATTTAAAACCCTGTACACAAGTTACTTAATTAATCTAATAAAATTCATTAATTAACTTAGTAATTAGAATTTTGAGATTTAATTTGATTAAATTAATATAATGAAAATTAATCAAGAAATCAACCCTAATTAATTAGTAAAGTTGAATCCTTTAAAATTATAAAACTTAACTACGAAACCTTTAAGATCGATAACAAAAAATTCGATCCTCGAATTTTAGAGTTGGACTAGGGTGTCCAAACCCTAATTCGAGAACACAATTATTTAAGGAAGAAGTTTGTAAACCGATAATGACCAAGAACGATCTAAGTCTCATTTGGACAATGAGAATGGGTAAATTAACGGGATTAGGTTTATGTTTAATAGTGTAATAAGTATTTATATGATATACTTTAACGATAGAGTACGTTCAAACAAGGTCATAACGGAAGCAATAGAACGCAGGTAAACTTGGTAATTGCAATGCAAACCCATAAGTACAATCTCACTACAACATGAAATAAAACCTATTTTTCAAAAGTATGTGCAGTGCACCTACTGTGTTATATGAAATGCTATGATTATATGACAATGTATTAATGTGTTGATTTGCTATGAAATGAGTATATGAGTGGATTAATACGTGATAATATGTTATCTGGAATACATTGACATATATAGATGCTCTCTAGTTATGGATAGATAAATGTAGTTATATAAGAGATAGTTGTGTTGAGATGTGTTTCATATTATTAACTTTACATCCAAGACATATATGCATGAAATCAATATACATACATGACACAAATATTTTGAAAAGTTTTCCCCAAAAGAGTTTTATTGAGAGATTTTTCTTTTAAGCATAAGCTAAGCACATTGGTGCTAAAGGCAAGTTTTGAGATTGAAAATTTTTAAATGAAGTGAAAAGTATTTTTGATTTTAAAGGTGTCGTACCCAACCTCTAAAGGAAAAAGGTAATCTCCGCTAGTTAAGGGGATAAAGTTAAAGTTAAAGTTTCAAAAGTCGTGTGGAAGTTTCGGACCGGGTCGCTCCCCCTGACTCCTCATGAATGCGTGCATAGGGTATGGACACAAGGGCCCAAAAGATATTTTAAAGACATTTTTAAAAACAGAAAAATGTTTTACGGAAGCTTAACACTTCCAAAGAGAAATGAGTTTTATGAGTTGAGAGTCTGCATCTTACATATGTTTGCAAATATGTGATTATTACTATATGTGATTGTTTTAACTACTATAACGTGTTTTACAATCTGTTGATGTGAGTTTATAAGCAATGTTGAATAACATGTTAAGTAAACTGCACAAGGTTATGAGATAGGGCGTTGTACTTGCTGAGCCGTGGCTCATAAATTATGTTCATGTAGGTATCAAAGGTGAATCACCGAACATGATTTAAGGTGGGTTATCAGAACTTCTTGGGCATAAGATTATTGAGGGTCAGTATGGGTAAAGACCACTACGCAAATATGCTTTTTCTGTAAACGTGATAAGAAAGTTAAAGTTTTAATAGTCTATGATTTATAAGTCTGGTTTAGCCAGCAACCTTATGATTTTAATAGCATGGTTTTAAGAAAAGGTTTTAAGTGGCGAACGAGTTTTACCAGGATACAAAGAAGCACTACATATTTCCTTGATTAAAATGTTTTTAGACCAACAATTTTAAAATGTCAATAGAATAAGTTTTCTCTTAAATAAACCGAATTTCTGATGCGTTTACAATGTTTTAATTAAAAGAAAAGAACAAAAAAAAATACTCTGATTTTTATTGCATTTTAAATAAAAAAAGTCCTGGTAAAAGTCGGGTCGCTACAATAGATCATCTTTTTGGGGCTGAACCTCTATAAACCTTGTCTTCTTTTTTCTTTTCTTCTTTCATTTTTACTTTTATTCATAATTTGTGAGCTTTTATTTGATTTTCCTAAGTTGGGGCAAAATTTGTACCAACATTACTAAAATTAAACAATTTCAAATCATAATTATAAATTAACTTTGAAATTAATTATTTAAAGACTTTTCATCACATATCAAAATAGGAATGGTGGACCATCAATATTGGACTATCATTCTTTGTATCGAAGGATGAAATATCCACACTTGGTGTTGGAAGGTTGTCTTGCACAACTATAGGTATATATGTATTTATTAATTTGTTTATATATATTGAATTAAACTTTGATATTAATAATACTTCAAAATACATTACTAACTTTAACAATCCTCCAACCTATGGTCTTATGTGGCATATTGCACCCATGATGGGTAAACTACATTCACAAAGTTCTATTTACAAAACAAAGCAAGTAAATTAGACATTAGTAGAACTATAAATAAAAGATAATATTTAAAATGAACGAATATGTTCTTACGTGGTTAACACTTGTTGAATATTGCAGTTTGGTTTCCCCCAATTTGGATCCAACCACCAATATGAAAAATTGATTGGGTCAATTCCAAGTAACGTCTGATGTCCACTACCAAAAAAAAAAAAGTATTGTCAAATTGCATATTATTGTTTCATATATTAAATTTAAAGTTATAAGACATAAACTTACCCACTATTGTAAGGAGCCAGCCATATATTACTAGCGTGACTTTTTCTGATTCTTTCAAAGATTGACCTTACTCTCGTTTCTTGATCATCTACATTTCACGCAATTTGATGAGGGCAAATAAGATTGATCAATCCAAAATTCTTGCCCATTTTTCATCTTTCATTTTTTTTCTTCGTACAAATCCCTATATATAATTGATGAAGAAACAAGTTAGAAGTAACATAATCAACATAATATTCCATATTAGAACTAATATTAAATATTTTACCTTATGAACAGTGATATATACATGTGGCTGTGATCTCCTTCATCAGACAAAATCCCTTGGTATCCTCACTATTAACATGTCATGTGGATATATCAATTTTTTTCCCGCAAAGAAACATGAATAGTTGTACTATTTCCCATTTTTATTGCTCTCCTTCTAATCTTCCTCAACATTGTTGTTGGCAAGATTCTTGGGTCGAAAGATGTATCTTGGAAATCTCACTACTACAAAAAGAATTTTAGCGTCTATTTAAAAATAATGTATATTCCACATACCATTACTAAGTAGAAGTGTCGGTTGTATCTAACGCAAAAAGGCGAAGAAATGAAGTCGGTTAATTGTAAAAAATCAGCACCAAAAGCTAAGAAATGGCATCGGTTTTTTTAAGAAAATAACCGACTCTGTTTGGGGTTTTTTGTTATTTTTTCTGAATTTCAATTTATTAACGGGTTGTTGAAGCTTGTGATTTAAATTTAGGTATACAAGTAAGAATACTGGACATACTTTCATCAATAACCAACAACATTATCAATTAATTAACATAATAACCTCCAATTAATTACCAATCTCAACATTATCAAATTATATTAATCAACAGTGTGTTACAATAATTATAGTTACCATTTATTTTTCATCTTCATCTTCATTGTCCTCGAGTTGACCACTACACATAACATACTCCGCTCATTTTTTTCGAACTTGGTGCAACTCCTCTTTTGTGTACGTTTGAACTTCATCAAGGAATATCTACATACAAAACCACAGATATACAATATATAAACAAAAAAATATATATAATTTTTAACAATATATAAATGAAAAAAAAAAGATAGTTAATTAATAATATTACTTACCCTTTGCTACTTCTTTTTTTTTTTGACAAACAAAGTGTCGATGAATTTCATGACGTAGTATGCACACTTCATATTGTCATCTTGTCGAGCACACTTTAAAATAAATTATAATTTCAAATTAGGAAAATCATTATATATATATATATGTAGATTTTCTGGAAAAATATTCTTCAATATATTCTTTGGAAAGAACCAGTAGATTAAATATAAGACCTATGACTAATTATAATAAAGAGAAAAGAATTACTAATAACACTCAACTAACAATAGTTATTCTTAACAACCAATTACAACCTAATTAATTACAATCAATTACAGCACAACAATATACAAAGAAACTGTATGTTTTCTAACACTCCCCCTAAAGCTGATCCATAGATGTTATGCATTCTTAGCTTGTCTATTAATGGCCTAAACATGGTGTTTGGACTCCCTTTGTAAAGATATCTGCAATTTGTTGCTTTGTAGGTATAAAAGGAGTCACAATCTACCCATATTCAATCTTTTCTATGATGAAGTGTCTGTCCACTTTAACATGCTTTGTTCTGCCATGTTAAATTATGTTATGGGCAATACTGATAGCAGCCTTGTTGTCACAATGAATAATTGCTTGTCCTGTAGGTTCTAATTATAGCTCTTTTAGGAGCCTTTTGATCCATAGTACTTCACAAATCCATAAGGCCAATGCACGAAACTCAGTTTCAGCATTTGATCGTGAAACTACAAGTTGTTTTTTACTTCTCCAAGTGACTAGATTACCTCGTACAAAGGTACAATAACCTATAATTGATCTTCAATCATTTATAGAGCCTGCCCAATCTGCATATGTGTAGGCTTCCACAAGAAGATAGTCATTTCTTTTGAAAAACAACCCTTTCCCTGGTGTTGCCTTTAGGTAACTCAAAATTCTTCTTACGGCTTCCAAATGACACTCTAATGGAGAGAGCATAAAATGACTTACGACACTAACTGCATAGGTTATGTCAGGCTGAGTATGAGACAAATAGATTAACTTTCCAACAAGTCTATGATATCTCCCGTTATCAACTGGAATACCCTCTGTTTCAGCTCCAAGCTTGTGGTTCGGATCAATGGGTGTACTAGTAGGTTTACACCTTGTCGTTCATGTTTCTTTCAAAATATCAAGCACATACTTTCTTTGGAAAACAAATATTCCCAATTTTGACCGAGCCACTTCCATGCCTAGAATTTACCTTAGAGTTCCCAGATCCTTTATTTCAAACTCTTTGGCTAGGCTTTTCTTCAAATTCTGAATTTCTTCCATATCATCACCTATGACAATAATATCATATGCATAGACAATAAGTATGGTGATTTTCATAAGAGAGAAGTGTTTAAAAAATAATGTATGGTTAGCTTAGCTTTGTGAAAAACCATAACTCTTCAAGGATTTAGTGAACCGCTCAAACCAAGCTCTTGGAGACTATTTTAGTCCATACAAGGACTTCTTCAATTTACATACTTTTCTCTCATTGGAAGTGTTTTCAAAACTAGGTGGAAGATCCATATGAACCTCTTCCCCCAAATTACCATGTAAGAAAGCATTCTTAACATCAAACTAAAATAGATTCAAATTAAGATTAGCAGCTAGTGACAAAAAAATTCTAACTGAGTTCATTTTTGTAACAGGGGAAAATGTCTTTTGGTAGTCAATACCAAGGGTTTGAGTGTGTCCCTTAGCAACAAGCTTAGTTTTGTATCTCTCAACAGTACCATCAGCTTTGTACTTGATTGAGAACAGCCATTTACAACCCACTTGTTTCTTCCCACTAAGCAAAGTGACCACCTCCCAAGTATCATTCTTATTTAGAGATTTCAATTCCTCAAACACAACTTCCCCCCATTTTGGATCTACTATAGCTAATTGAATATTTTTTGGAATATCCTTCGAGTTTAAGGATGTTGTAAAAGCTTGCAGGGTATGGCCAAGATGGCGGTAAGAGAGAAAATGAGCTAAAGTGTATTTAGTACAAGTCCTGGCCCCTTTTCTAATAGCAATAGGAACATCTACCAGTTTCAATAATAGAATCAGGATAACTAGAAAAAGATGATGGATAATAAATATTACCTTTCTCCGGGGAAGTTGATTGACTCGCAAGAATAGGGATGGACTTTGTCACCTTCTCTTTTCTTCTCCTAGAATATACCAAGGGTGTTTTGTCATTTTCTGCAATTTTTCTGGTTCCAAATTCTCATGGTTATCCTTTCTATCAGGTTCAAAAATAACCTCACATATTTTCGTAACATTCTCAGGTATTTTAGCTATGGGATTGTTTTTGGTTTTTGGAGGATGACTTTTATACTGGGTAATAAGATCAGTATCTAGATTGAACAAGGATAGGCCTTCCATGTCTAAGTTCTCCCCCTGAAGAGTTGTCCTAGAAAAATAGGAAACAAAATTTTTCTTGGTTGGGGGCTGATAGCATTTGAACCCTTTTTGAGTTGGTGAGTACCTAAAGAAAAAACACCTCACTGTCCTTGGATCTATCTCAGCTTTGGATATGGACATAGGCTACACACTGAAATATTTCTAGGGGAAGGGTCTCAAAGAGATTTGTGTGAGCGAATTTGGCTTTCAACAAATCAATGGGAGTTTTCATATCTAAGACTTTGGAAGGGGTTCTATTGATCAAATATGTTGCTGTCAAAAAAGCCTTACTCCTAATATATGTTGGGAACACTCTTGGTAAACATAAGAGCCCTACCAACTTCTAGAAGGTTTCTATTTTTTTTTTCTCTCAGCCACTCCATTTTGTTGGGGTGTGTCATTGCACGAAGAAAAATGTACAATTCCATTTTCAAGTAGGTAGGATCCTAAGATAGAGTTGAAGTACTCCTTCCCATTGTCTCTTCAAAAAGCTTGAACTATTGTGTGAAATTGTGTTTTCATCAACAAAAATTTCAAACCATCTATATCCTTTATAAGAAATAGTTCTAGAGGGACCCCACACATCACTATGAATAATGGAAAACAGAATTTTAGATTTCTTATTACTCAAAGGATAAGGAACACGATGAATTTTTTCCATTTCACAAATTTGACATTGAAAACTAAAAGGTTCAATGCCATCAAATAGTTCAAGAAATAAAAACTTAAGGGAATTAAAATTTGGATGGCCTAAATGAAAATGAGACAACCATATTTCTTCTCTTTTTTCCTCAGAAGCTTTGGAAAACAACATCTTGGCATTATCTTTTGTTTCGGGAATAATGTTATAAAGCCCATCTTTTTCCTCAAAACTGCCAATCTTCTTCCCCATACTTAAGTCTTGAAACAAACAATCAGTTGGAAAGAATTTAGCACAACAATTGAGAGACTTTGTTAACTTACTAATGGGCATAAGAATGCAAGCAAGGTTTGGAACATGGAGAACAGAATCAAGTGTAACGAAAGGATTGATTGACACATAACCTGTACCACTAATAGGAATTGATGAGCCATTAGCAATAGAAACCTTACCATAGGATGAACTGGTATTATAAGATGAGAAACACTTAACCTCATTTTTCATATGATTGGAGGACCCTACATCTATGATCCAGGGAGTGGATGGCAATTTTTCACATACATTCAAAGCTAGGTTCATATTACCCGACTTGGCAAAGTGAGAATAATGGTTAGAGGATGACCCAATTTGTCTAAACATTTTATTCAGCAACTCTAATTGATCTTTGGTGAAGATAGTATTTTCTGCGGGTTAAGAGTGTGTCTCACGTTTAGGCTCCCCTAAAATAGATCGTTGAAAAGCTTTCTTAAATGATTCCTTTCCTTTATCACTAAAAGATGGCTTCCCATGTATCTTCCAACATGTCTCCCTTGTATGTTGTGGCTTCTTGTAGTAATCGCACCATCGAGTGTCTTTTCCACCATGTTTCTTTGACTACCAAGAGTTCTAAGAGTTCCCTGTGTCTTCAACTATTTCAATTTTTAATGTTGAGATCTCTTGGGAGTTTGGCTCCATCATTACTTTCCTGTAATCTTCCTCATAACATATGTAAGGAAAAAAAACATCATTAGGGGTAGGTATAGGTTCTTTACCAAGTACTCTGCCTCTTGTTTCATCAAATTTCAGGCCTCAGTCATGCCACAAAATCATACACTCGGTATCGTTGCAACATTTCAGCCACAATGGTTGCATCTTGAGGATCTGCCATCTCAATGTTTTGGAGCATGTCTATCTCTGGCCACAATACTATCATATTGTTGTAGTAGACAATCACAGTATGGTCATTCTGCTTTGTGTTGTGAATCATTTTCCTCAACTCATAGATACGAGATGCATTCCCCTTCTCGGAGTAGGTCCTTGAAACTGCATCCCATATCTTTTTAGCAAATGATAGGTACTGAAACGGCTGTAAAACATATGATTTCATTGAATTTAACAGCCATAACTTGACCATTGAATCTTCAATCTCCCAAGTTTCAAACTCATCATCAGATTCCTTTGGTTATTTGGCTGTTCCAAAGAACATACTTCATCTTCCTCAACTTTTCAGGAAAAGTTTAGCCGCTTGAGACCATGAGAAATAGTTATCACCTCTGAGTTTTTCAGTTGTGATTTGTAGATTAGGGCTTTCAATGTTTGTGGACATTTTAATGGGGTTTTAAATGGATTTTGCAGCTGAAGGATCTTTTAGTTTCCCAGACATCTTTGATAGAATGTCAAGGTTATAATGGCAATTAAGGCTAATGAAAAAGAAGAAAAGGTTCTGTGAAAAATTGTCTCAAATAAAGTTTTTCTCCAAGAATGTAGGCTGTGAGAAGAATGAAGAAAAAAAATGCCAGAAATTTTTTTCAGGAAAAATGGCAATGAAGTCTTTGATACCATATAGATTTTCTAGAAAAATATTTTTCAATATCTTATCTGGAAAGAACAAGTAGATTAAATACAAGACCTAGAACTAATTATAATAAATTGAAAATAATTACTGCTAACACCCAACTAACAATAGTTATTGTTAAGAGCTAATTCCCAACTAATTACAACCTAATCAATTACAATTCATTACAGCACAACCATATACAAAGAAATTGTCTGTTTTTATTTCTAACAATATGTATACAGTATACTAAAATAGAATGTAAAATTTAATAAAAGATTTCTCACTTACTTATCTGGTAATAATGTCAATTCTAGTTGCGGCTCATTGTTCAAAGGTCCATCCAATATATTTTGCGAAGGTGCGGAACATATAATGCTAAGACCCAATGCTGCCTAAATACAAATACAAAAATTAGAGTGTTACAACAAAGTAAAACAAATCTGAAAAGTTTGAAAAACTTTAACGTACCCAACATTGATCGGTGCCAAAATGTATTTTTCATTCGCCATACTACACCTTTCAATGTAGTATGAAGTTTGGTCTTCAGCTCCCAATGCAATATGGTGTGGGCCAAGAAAGGTATACCGTACATTAGCAAATATCAAATGGGCAAGATGGCTACACGAAAATACTAAAATTCAATTCAATCATTCGAATAAAAACTTATTAAAGTGTAATGAATAATTATTTGGATTTTACAGATTTCTTACCTCATATACACCGCGATGTAGTTTGCGCTTATTTCTTGCCAAGTGGAAAATTGCAACACTTCATCTGTGTCAATGATGAGATGCATCTCATAACCCACCATCAGATACAGTAATTCAAAACTATTCAATTGTTTGATACTTTATTTCTTCTTTGTCATCTGGTATATTATCTTCAGTGGAGGTGGAAGGCTTAGCATTTCCACTCTCTTGCGCTGACGTCCTGATGTACTAGATTGTGACGACTTACAATGATGGATCTTGAACCGTTTTGTTGACAGGGAAAAGAAGGGTCTCTGGCCATTTGATGTAACTACCAATAACATCTAAAGTGATCATCATGTCTTCCGTCTTATAGTACAAAGGCATATTCTGGAGGATGACATCAAAAACTATACTTGCATTACCCTCCCCAATTGGTACACCATGAAATAGAGATTCATAACCTTTGAATTGGGATTGAGTCCTTCCTCTAGCTACGTGTATCTCAGCATTGATGTTCGTGCTCCCCAAACAAATTAGAACATACACATAAATTAAACTTGGAACCATTAATCATATATAAATATTTAGAATTGCAGTAAGTTTAATTTTTAGAAGTACGTCACGGCCCACATTTCTCGATAGGAGTGTCACGATGGACTCTATAAGGTCCCCATCATAATGAGTCGAAGGCTGATAGGTCGTTTTATTGTGTATTTATTAGGTATTCTATCTTATGTTTTTTGTTAAATTTTAGAGTATTTATTATTAATTTAGTTATTTTTCCTTTGTCTTATGGATTGACCATTTTATACGAACATGAAGCATTATCAGGAGTTTTTAGGAGAATATAGCATAACAAGAATGAAACACGAAAAGAAATAGCTCAAATCAGGAAAGTTGGGTTATTTTGGCCATAACTTTCACAAAGTCTAAACTAGGTGATCGTGGTGTCCTTGAAAAGCTAAGAGAAAGAGCTACAACTTTTATGAAGACATCAAAAACTGATTTGGTTGCGGTACTAGTGTATCTCGCTGGCCATTGGGGCACAACTTGCAGCGCCAGCACCAAATCAAAACCCATGCCGAGGCACTAGTCCCGGCACCAACAGTTTTGAATTTTGTATTTTATTTTCAACCTGAAATTAAGAGTTAAACTTATATTTTTCATTCCCAACTTACCCTTACTGACTCTTTAGTATAGATAGGTCACTTTAGGTTTATTTTAAAGAGCTTTAGAGTGAGATTGGAGAATTGAACCTTGAAGAAAACAATGGAGAGCTAGAGCAAAACTGCAACTCGAAAACTTTCTCTTTTACTTCTCTTTTCTATTCATGTTTATTCTTTCAATTATTGTGATGTTGTGTTTTAGTTTCATTTTGAACTAAACCCCTCTTGTCGGGGGCTAAGATTTAGCTACTCTTTTAAAACCCTAGTTTTTTATTTATTTATTTATTCAATTTTAATTTAAGTTTTTTCTATTTATGTTGATTGTTAATTAATATGCTTAATGCTTTTATTTAATTTGGCCAATATATAATTGTTTTCTGCCTCACTGATAAACCGAAAAGGAAGGTGCAAGAGCTTAGATTAATTAACATTAACAATTGAAGTATATATTATGGGAGTATATATATATTAGCTTACATATAAATATTATAGTGTTATCAGATGCAACTCAGTAGCACTACAAGAAACCTGCAAAGTGACTACTATTTTAATTTTTTTTAACTATCATTTTAATTCTAATAGTAGTGAAATGTTACGATTATAGTTTTAAGAGAGATTCAATGTTCATCCCAAGTAAAAGACCACTGGTTTTTTAAAACAGTAGTAATATAAGTTGTTGTTGTCAAAACAATAGTCATAAAGTTTAATGCTAACATTTTAGACTAGTGTTTTATAAAACAGTAGTTAAAAAACATTGTAAATTAGCGGTAATATTCCGCTCTCTTTTTCACGGTATTTAACTATGTTTTTTATAAGTTCAAATCAGTAGTTAAAAAATAATTATTTAGAATAATAATAATAATAAATGAAAAACTAAAATCAGCACCAAAAAAAAAGAAGCAATAAATCCTATTTTCCCCTTCATATCTTCACCTTTAGCACCCAAAAAAAAAAAGTGTATTTGCATGAACTATAGAAGTGGTGGGCTTCTCTACGCAGATATTTAGGCACCCAAATATATTTTATTCACTGAACTTTATTGGCTTAGAAAACGAAAGCCTTAAACAAACAAATACTTGGAAAACAACTACGCACAAAATCCTCTATGTGTGTTTAGAACTCACGTGCTCCCTCTCTCTATCTTACTTTGTCTCTCTCTTAGGCTTCGTTTGGTAGGAGGGAGGGAGAGTTTATGAGGGAAAGAGAGTGGGAAAAAAAGAAAGGAGAGTGACTTTCCACTATGTTGTTTGGTGAGATAGGAATGAAAGAAGATGA
>WUAT03091747.1:0-13010 GCA_010015005.3 Ulmus americana | reverse complement strand
CTCTGCTAAGGGTAGTTAAGTTTTCCTTATGTTTTATTTCCAAAACTAGTGTGCATTGCATGCTATTCTACGTTTCACAGTTTTTTTTCTTTCTAAATGCCGACTTAAAAATGTTTTAATTCGTACCTCATAAATGTTTGGACGAGTTATCGATGTTTCAAAAAGGATTTTTTTTTTCAAAGATGTTTTAAATAATAAAAAAAATTTCTCTGGAATTTCGAATTAAATCACGAGTAGAAAAGGTCTTAATTATGTGTTTAAGAATCCGAGTTGTGACATTCTCATTACCATTACTATTATCATTTTTCCAGTAAACTAAATGCTACCTAAATTCGCATGAAGATATAACGAAAAACATAGGCTATGTTTGTAAAATGTCTCTGAATTTTTATTATGTTCTTAATTTTAATTTGTATTAATTTAGTACAAACTAGTAAGAATTAGTGTTATTATTTGTCACTCGACTTTTTATTTTTATTTTTTAACTACTCTACGTTGGAATGGTTTTATAGCGTCACAAAATGTAAACTATTTACACATAAAATCGTATTGGACCAATTTAAATTGACAAAATAACATGGTTTCAAACGGTGAAGTCCAATGTTCATAAAAAAAAAAAAAAAAAAAAGTCCAATATATATAAATTTTCTCTATAAGATGCATGGGGGACTTTATTTGATTGTTTCAAAAAAAAAACTATTTTTTAGAGGCTATGGGCACAATAAAGTAGGAGTAACAGACAAGTCAAAAATAAAAATAAATAATAGTATCAGTTACAGTAAAAATAAACATAGAAAAGTAAGAGTAGCAGTTAATCTGTAAATATTTTCAGAAAAATGATTTATTATCTGGAAATAGTCTATTACTAAACAAAAAGTATGGCAGCATGTTCCAAAGTGCTACACGGTAAAGGTGGTTCACAATTCAAAATTGTTGGTAAACTAACAAAGCTACCTATGTGACTAGTTCAGTTTTTTTTTTTTTTTTAAATAATAATAACAAAAAAAAAAAACATTAGACTTTAAAGAAAATCACACAAATATATATAAAAAAATGGTTGGATTTTGTGGCAATTGTTTTTCTTTAAGACACCATTAATTATTGAAGTTATTTTAATATTATGGGATAATTATATTTTAGTACTATCTCGTTTAAAGAAATTTCAATAAATACCTCAAGTTTTAAAAAATACTAAAAATGAGTCTCTAGTTTTCGTAAATTATATTTTTATACCCTAAACTGACCAATTTTTTTTAAAAAATACGAAAATTATCGTTTGATTAAATCAAATTAAAAACAAATTCCTCAACCTCAATTCGCCCAACCTTAGTTCCCCCTCCCTCTTCAAATCCCTATCGCCAACACGCAAGTCTTTCCCGACGACCAACACGACCTATGGCCTAGACCCTTTGTCGACGAAAACCCCTGCTTGCTAGAACCCCCCACCAACCACCTTATCTCCCCAAATCTGCTTCACCCCAAACCCAATCACAGAATAAAGCGTAGCCGACCCACGATGACCCAAACTACATCGCATCTGCAACCTACCCCTACATCGACGAACCTTCTTCCGCGAAGCTCCAGATTTGCACCGACGAACCATCCTTCGTGAAGCTCCAAACCGCGTCGGCAAACCTCATGAAAATGGGTACAATTTTCAGTTTTAGCATAGGAATTGGTTCACCATATTGCAACTCCGACTCTAGCCAGCCACGGCTCTGACCCCAAATCTACCTAGATCTAAAAAAAATTGGATTTTGATTTCTAGTATTTGTTTTGATTCCTGGTATTTATTTTGATTTTTGGATGATGATTTGGTTTTCTTTGATAATTGGAATTGCAAGTTGAAGCAATAGGGAAATGTTGATTTTTGGATTTCTTTGGATTTTTCTGGTTATTTTTCTGAAATTTACAGATTAGAAATGGAAGAGATGAAGATGTAGGATATTTTTGCTTTGTTGTTGTCCTTTTCTGGTTTTTTTTTTAGGTGGAAATGGGGGTCGGAGGAGGTTGATTTCTTGATGTTGCAAGCAAGATGAAAATGTTGGGCCGGAGAATATGAAAGTTTGGCTGGAAAAAATGGAAGTGGCCAAAAAATACGAATATGGGTTGGAGGTCAGAGGGTTGGGGAGGCTGGGAGAAGGTCGGTTGGTCAGATTTAGGGATGTGAAAGTATTTTAATTTTTTTTAGGGTGGAAGATAGAAATTGTAATATATTAAGTTTATTTTATATTATGTTTTTTTAAGTTTTTATTTAATTTTTTTAATTAATTAATTTTAATTGCAAAGTTAAAAGATATTTTTGGTATTTTTTTTTAAAAAGGGTAAGTTTAAGGTACTAAAATATTATTTACGTAAACTAAAGACTTATTTTTGGTATTTTTTAAAACTTGAAGTATTTATTAAAATTTCGTCAAACTAGAGTATACTAAAATATAATTATCCCTTTTTATTTTGAATGGGACACATGATTCAATTTTGGCTGCGTAAATTTATGAAAAATTGTTAAAAAATTAAATTAAATTATGAAATGTTATTTTCTATTACCAAAATCTAGTTATGTAATCAACACAAACTCAAGTCACATTATACTCAAATACTATTGGTTAACCTAAAATATCGAGGGGGCCACGGCCATATTAATTTGATTAGTTCTCACTCTTCAACCTTACTCAGGTTAGCATCTTTGTTTAAGATTGTCAATATAATGAAAAGAATTGCAACTCATAAGTCATAATTATAAACTCTCATAAATTTGACTAATTTTATATTGTTTGTTTTTTTTCGAAGTTGTTTAGTACATAAATTTGGTCAATGAAGCAACGTAATGCCCCTTCACCAATTAAAATCATCTGCCAGAAGTTGGAGTTGATCACTGAGGCTAACGGTTCACCTTTATTGGTTTAAAATATGATTTATTTATTTATTTTTTAATTGGGTTATGATAGCTGAAATTTGAAAATGGTATTTATTAATTTTATATTATAGTATACAAACAAATATTGCTCGTGGCAAAAGGTAGAAAAGGAAAAGTCCCCAACACCAAAGAATATATTCTTTTTCATAAAGACTTATTTATTTATTGCTGATCCAATAATTCAAAGGTCTTAATTTAAAACATAAATAAAATATCTAACTCAGAAAAATAAATAAATACGATTTGAAAAAATTAAATAATGGATTTGCCGTTAAGGACACAGAAATAATGGTCAACAGAACCATAAACCATTCAGGTACGCCGAGATGCCAAACGCGCGTAAGATTACGTCTCTCTTTCTCTTTTTCTCTTTTTCTTCTCCAACAAATTTCCATTTTCTTGACACTTTCACCAGAACTACAATCCCAAATTCTCACTATTTTATTCTCAAGATTCATCCTTTCCTCACCCAAATCCTTCAATTAGGTGGAATTTCGCTTTCCCAAACCTCTTTTCCACTGTTTCGTATAAAAATTTCGCTGTTTTTGATGGGAAATTCCGGACATGTGGCTGAGGAAGACGATTGAGATATCATGAAAAGTCTTCTCAGTGAAGGTTGCATGCGAGAAGAGAATGGAAGAATTTCCTGGTTCGTTTGGGACGAGTGCTAGTTTGGCTTTGCGCTTGGGGCAGACTATTTTCTCCTTTGCTTCTCTTCTCTTCATGTGCTTTGACGTCCAGTTCTACAGCTATACGACTTTCTGGTATTCTCAATTTCCTTAATTTTGGTGTTTTTAGGATAATTTGGGTTGACCCTTTTCGTGATTCTGTGTTTGTTCTTTGCCCAGTTCTTTGTTTTTGAATTTGATGATAATTTCTTTGTGTTGTGATAGTGTGATTATAATATTACTACCAGGATGAGATTTTTGTTTGCTTATTACTGAAATTGAACAACCATTTTTTTATCTGTTGGTTGAAGAAAGGAGGCATCTTTTGAATCTTTTATTTGGGGTTGGAAAGTTGTAATCTTTAAGGGTGTATGAACATATGTTCCAATAAGTAGACGATTATGAACCCTGGAGGTAAATTTTTGGTTTTTAGCTTTGAAGTTAAAGTAGACAACAATAAATCATGTATTGCTACTTCCTAGAACTATCCTAACTTTGTTTGGTTCATGATAAAAATAAATAAATAAAGGGAGGATTTTTGCGTGTATAAGATCTTTGGCATTGTTTTGACTATAAATGAACTCTACATCCATGTGTTTGAATTGGGGAATTGTTTGTATCTAGAGGTATCTGCCAACATCAAGCAGTAATCATCGTCTTGAAAGTCATTTACTCTTCTTTGATCCAATTGGAGGTCTTTATTTTGTCCTCCTTTTCTCTTTCTTTAATATTTAATCAGTGTAACATAGGTGTCAATGTTCTTAACCAATTAAACTTTAGAAATAAGTTTTATAACCTCACCCTGTCTTGACCCTGCAAAAAATGTGACATCTTTTCCCTTACTTAATGCTGTTCGGTAACGTTACAACCACAATTGAGTCTCACCCTCACAGAACCGGCTTCTAAGGGGAGGGTGCCCAAAGTGGTTATAAGCCACACGCCAATCCTATACTTGGCTGATATGTGACTCAATTAGATCATTACATTCCACCATGCTCTGCAGCCAATGTCCCGGCTGCTCACTCTAAGTGACTTCATCGATTCTTCTTTTGAGGTAGTAGCCTGGGCTTAGCAGAACCGTGTCCCATACCGTGTCCATGCCCATACTTGGGATGGTGGCTGGCTCTTGTACCCACTGTTACAACCACAATTGAGTCTCCCCTTACAAACTGGTTTTGTTAGGGTGAGACTCAATTTTGGTTGTAACAGGCAGCTTATTCAAAAGCATGGCCTTGGTTTTATGTAGGTTATGGCAGAACCTTTTAGCCTTAGCATGACCATTCCACAAATTTTATTTGTGGGTAATCCTAAGCAAGGGTTTAGGAACTTTCAATATTGAATGCTAAACACGATTTTCAACAGCATTTGTTTTTCCCTTAAGCTATCTTGTGAAATGAATTGCAGTACATCTTTCATACACGCAGTAATGCATAAGATGAACATGAGTGCATCCTGTACATGCTAAAATGTGCTAGAATTCCGACAAAATTTGGTTCCCCTTGAGCCAATTTGTGATACAAATCACATTACATCCTTCAAATATGCAAAAATCATAGAAGATGAAAGCACTACCTAGTAATTTCGCAAATTTTTCATGTTGATTTTGCAGCTACTTGGTGACAGTCATGAGTTTGGTAGTTCCATGGAGCATGACATTAGTAGTAGTGGATGGATACTCTGTCTTTGTTAAAGGAGTACCTCGTCAACCAAGAACTATAATGATTACGGTTTTAGGAGACTGGGTTTGTGCTGTTTTTTCACTAGTTAAGAATATTACAATTCCATTCTTTTCCCTACTTAATTTTACTTATGACATAATATTGCTCTATAACAGGCCTTGTCGTTCCTCTCCCTATCCGCAGCTTGCTCAACGGCTAGCGTCACAGATCTCCTGCTCAATGCTGCAGATCCTTCATACTGCCCTGCAAAGTTATGCAGTAGATTTCAATTGTCAGCTGCCATGGCTTTCTTGTCTTGGTTTCTTTCTTTAGGTTCTTTCTTGTTCAATCTCTGGATTCTTCCTTCTTTGTAAACATCTGCTTAACATGGTTTCATCATCTATAACTCCGAAATCAATAAGAAATAAAAAAATCCGAGACGAAAAGGCGGGGTTTGTGCCATGCTTTTCTTTCTTTTTTGGTGTCATTGTTCATCTTGTTTAGAGGGAAGAAAAAAAAAATATATAGATAAATTATGAAATTCAAACTTGAAAGGGATTTGAGTGCTTCTAAAGATTGGTCAGATGTTCATATGCTTCATGGTATTCCTATAGGATTTTCTCTTTGATGAAGTGTTGTACTATGTGAATACAAACGAATTGTAATTGAATTATCATAAATAGATGTATATTGTAGTAACTATTTCAATTCTAATAATTTCATCTTTCTGAATTTTTGAGGTAGCACGAACCGACAAATATTTTGCTAGGAGATAATAGACTTTTTTTCTTTCTTTCTAATATACATACATATATATATATATATTTCGAGTTTTTGTTTTTCTGTTTTTTGTAAACAATTATTATTATTATTATTATTATTATTTTTTTAAGTTTAAAGAATAGAACGTGGAGTTTTTAATTAAAAGTGCAACGAAAAAAATTAATAATAAAAAGAATGGAAGAAAATGAATATATATAAAATAAAAAAACTGTGCTTTATCTGTAAATTATAAATTATTTATACTATAACTAGGATTTATCTATATTATGACTATGACTTGTGGAACAATTAGGAGTCTAAAAGAAAAAAATATATATATAAAAAGGGGAGAAATCTTTCCAATCCATTAGCATCTCTCCAAATTTACAAAACTTCCATTCTCTCTCTGTTAGAGTTTTGTACGTAAATGAATTCTCACTGCTCCATTACTCCTCTTCAAATTCCTTCTACGAAGAAGAGAGACTTGGAAAGTAATCCAAAATGGTTGAAGGCAATGTTTGATGCTAATTTTTATGAAAAATGTGAAAAGCATAACAAAGATTGTACACAATTCTGCATCAAATGCATGAAGATAGCATCCTGTGAAAACTGCATCAAACACTCTCAACAACAACATCAAAACCACAAAGTCATCAAAGTGTGTCTTCTCTTTCTTTTTCGCTTTTTCACACAAGTGGCTCTCTAAACTAAACGTTCTATGGTATTATTTGGTCTCTAAACAAATTTTATTTTATTTTTTTATTTTTTAGAAAAACTTATATCTTTTGGTGCTCCCTTAATCCTTTTGGGTAACATCTTTATTAAAAAGGAACTAATAGAGCAGCATAAAGTGAGTTTGTAGTTTACATTATCAAAATCTATTATGTTACTCTAAGTGAACTGATAGAAGAATAAATTTACTATCCACAAGTGTAAATCAAATGTTTATTAGACACGTTTTAAAAAGAGAGACTACACTGGGATAATGAGCAAAGTTAAAAAGTGTTGAACATTTTTAATTGTTTTTATTTTATTTTATTTTCTATTGCTATCAAAAATGTGTTCAATTAAATTTTATTTTTGGGCTTTAGGTAGTCAGATCTTCACATCAAGCTGCAATACGAATTATGGACATCGAAACTCTGTTGGATATTTCTGATATTCACCCTTATTCAATTAACTCAAATTCAATAGTCTATATCTGTAAACGAGATAACAAAGATAAAGAAAAATCATCATTTGTTGATCAAGTTTTGATCATAGACAGATGCCAAGCTTGTGGTTATAGATATAAAGAACCATTCAAATTTGGATATCAATTCAAGTTTTGCTCAATTCAATGTAAAGTAAGTAATATTCATGGCTAAATCGATTTTTTCTTCAATTCATTTAGTGTTACCAATAAGTCTAATTGATATCATATTTATATTTTTGTTCTTCTATTGTAGGCCAAAACATTTCCCACGTTGCTCGAAAGCTTTCCCCTCATGCTTGAAAGCTTTACTACCTTGCCTGAAAGCTTTGCACTAAGGTGTGAAAGCTTTCCCTCCTCGCCGACATTGAAACAGAAAAAATTGAAACGAAAAGGAATTCCTCATAGGGCTCCTATGTTTTAGGTTATAGGGTACTAATTATATATTAGCAGAAGAAGGCTATGTAAAAGTGAAGATTATAATTTTTTTTACAATAATTTGAATATTTATGTTCTAGCGTGAGAAAGATAATAAAAGTGAATGAATGAAGGAAATTTCTTAGAAATGAGTATTTTGAATCATGACCAAAACAAGTATATAAATGATCTCTTATAACTATGACTTTCGTAAGAACTAGGAGTCAAAAAAAAAAAAAAAGAAATCTTTCCAATCCATTTAGTATCTCTTCAAATTTACAAAACATCCATTATCTCTTTTACTTCTCTCTTATTAGGGTTTTGTATTTAGGGTTTTTTATACAAATACCTTCTAAAATTTACGCGTTTTTACGTATTGTCTCCAAAAATTAGAATTTGGCACAAATACACTTCTTGAACTTGCATTTTTTTTAACAATTTTGGCAATTTTTTTGCATGTTCAGAGGGATATTTTTACTCACAACTGTTAAAGAAATATAAGTTTAAAGGATATTTGCGTCAATTTTTTACTCTAAGAGATAACATATAAAACCGTACAAATATTAAAGAGTATTTACACCAAATACTCTTGTAATTAAATGAACTCTCACAACTCAAGTACTCATCTTCGAGTTCTCTCCAAATTTATTTTTAGAGGAATTAAGGGATTTTTTTATTTATTGAATTAAGGATAAAATTTTGGTTGTCACACCTTTAACTCTTAAGTAGAAAAAATAACGGAAAAAAATTAATAAGATGGGCATCCCTATACAAAACTTAATGCCCAAGCATTATGTTCGTTACCTTCAAAGTTTTGACAGTTGGTTCCCGCCTTAATCCCTCCTTTCACCTTCGTTCTTTCTTCTCCACTCTCTCCTTCAAGTCCCAAACTCACCAAACCCTCCACCATCTCCTAGAAAAATGCTCTTCCATGAGAGAATTGAAGCAAATCCATACCCAAATCCTCCTTCATGGCCTAGTCGACGAGAACCTAACGATCGGAAAATTGATCTCTTTCTGCGCAGTGGGAAATTCCGGCGACCTCCGATATGGGCAGCTTGTATTTGATCATGTTCGCGAACCCAATAAGTTCATGTACAATAGTCTCATAAGGGGCTACTCAAATAGCGATGACCCATCAAAGGGTTTGCTACTTTATCGCGAATTGACTGGTTCGGGACTTTGGCCGAACGAATTTACTTTGCCGTTTGTTCTTAAGGTTTGTGCTGGGAAATTGGCGTTTTGGGATCTGGTTGTTGTTCATGGTCAATCTATTAAGATTGGAATTGGGTCTCAAGTTTGTGTGCAGAATGGTCTTGTTAATACTTATGTGGTTTGTGGGTTGGTTGAATGTGCTCGGAAGGTGTTTGATGAAATGCCTGACAGAACACTGGTTTCGTGGAATACAATGATTGGTGGGTATTCTAGAACTGGTTGTGTCAAGGAGGCGTTTTTGTTGTTCCGGGAGATGAGAGAACTTGGGGTGAAGGCTGATAAGTTCACTATAGTTAGCTTGCTCTCTGTTTGTTCACAAGTTTGCGATTTGGATTTAGGAAGATATGTGCATCTTTATATGGTTGTCACGGGGATTGAGGTTGACCAAATTGTGAGACATGCTCTCTTGGATTTGTACGCCAAGTGTAGGAATCTGCAGTCTGCTCAAACAATTTTTGATCTAATGTCCGAGAAAAACGTAGTTTCATGGACTTCAATGGTCAGTTCTTATGCGAAAAATGGGCTTATTGAATCTGCAAAGGTGTTATTCGATAAAATGCCGGCGAAGAATGTTGTTTCTTGGAATGCAATGATCTCATCTTATGTGCGAGAAGGAAGATTCAGGGAAGCTTTGGATCTGTTCAACAAAATGCGTAGTTCTAGTGTTATTTCGGATGAGACTACCTTGGTTTGCATTCTTTCAGCTTGCAGTCAAATTGGTGATTTGGTCCTTGGAAAGGAAATCCACAAATACATAAGCAATAGCAATATCTCACTGAATATAACTCTCTATAACTCCCTTATAGACATGCATGCAAAATGTGGTGCCCTTGGAACCGCCACAAGTCTCTTTCAAAAGATGCCGGAAAAGAATCTAGTATCGTGGAATGTTATTATTGGAGCCCTCGCATTGCACGGTTGTGGAGTAGAAGCAGTTGGGATATTTGAACAGATGCAGGCTGGAGGAATTTGTCCGGATGAGTTCACCCTCACTGGGTTGCTTTCGGCTTGTAGTCATAGCGGTCTTGTAGACGCAGGACAATATTACTTTGACAGAATGAAATCTTTTTACAGGATTTCACCCCAAATAGAGCACTATGCCTGCATGGTTGATCTTCTTGGAAGAGGAGGGCTCTTAGAAGAAGCAATCAAGTTGATACGAAAAATGCCAATGAAACCCGACGTTGTGGTTTGGGGTGCTATGCTTGGTGCTTGTAGGATTCATGGCAATGTAGAGATTGCAAAGCGGATTCTTAAACAGCTGCTGGAGCTGGAGCCCCATAGTTCTGGCCTATATGTGCTACTTTCAAACATATTTTGCGAAGCTCAAAGATGGGAAGATGTGAAGAACATAAGAAAATTGATGAAAAATGGAGCTGTCATAAAGACGAGAGCAATTAGCTTCATCGAAATTGATGGCTGCGTTTTCAAATTTATGGCTGAGGACAGAAAACATGAACTTTCAAACAGTATTTATGCCGTTCTTGATCAATTAACAGACCATTCCAAGTCTGTTGGACGCGTACACAACCTGCCATTTTGGGATATAGAAGAAAAGTTGTGATATTGTTTCTGAACGACAATGTTGTTATTGTCGTTTACATCAACCAATAGGACAAAATGGGTTGAGTTTTGACCAAAGGGAAGGATCTTTGAGGGGCCAAGAAGGGGACCATGACGACTAAGTGCATGGGGAAATTTCATGGTAATGAGAAGCTAAAGCTTTGTGAAGTGGATCAAATATAACAAAGGGAGATATCGTCTGGCCTTCCATCGTCATTTTTCTATAATATTATTTTTATTTTTTTGCTTTGAATTTTTGTGAAGGTCTTTATAAATCCAACACAAATGTGTTTTAGATCGGATTCTATTCAGTTTGTCTGTTTTTGGAATCTATAGCATTTTGAATGCAATGTCTTCTTGCTTTTGCCAACTATGTTTGTTTCAAAAAAATTAATTAATAAGGCAAATTAATGTCAAATCTTCAAAGAGGATGGGACTCTTTTTTTGCACTGGTTTTTCACATGTGACTCATATAACAAGAAGTTTTAGTAAAAGTTTGACCCAAATAATTGCTATCATTTCTTTTGCATAAATACAAATCAAAGTGGACGAATATGACAATCACAAAATTTAACGAATAAAAATAACAAAGTGGACGAAAATGACAATCACAAAATTTTGACAAGTTTGAGACATTGGGAGCTCAAAATTTTAGTTGGAGACAAAATTACTCTCAAGGCGATAAAAATTGGAGACCGTGGCGATAATAAACTCTATTTTTCGAGTCTTGTAAGCTAATGGGCCGCGAAAATGGCTAAGAGTTGGCCCAAGGCCGATGTACAACGAATAAGAAAGAAAAGGAAATAGACAGGATTAGACATTTGAAGTCACCTTCACGAACAAAAGCCTATCGTCCGGTAGAATAGGACGAAGATTCAAAACAAAAAACCCTCAAAAAGAAAGCTGTGGTAGACCTTTTTTTTTGTTCCAAAAAAATCAATCAATAATGATTGTGTCAACAAGGATGAATGTTTGTGATGATTTTCGGTGGGAATAAAACAGGCCACGAAGAAGAAGAAGCTTCAAGGAAACAAGTAGAGAAAAGTGAATATTTCAAATCAGAATCACAACAAAGATCGACTTCTAAACTATTAAAAAAATAATGGGGGTCCAGCAACCTTTGAAAAGTGAACTAGAAATGGACGTAGTTAAGAATACGGGGTCAATATCTGAATAAATAAATGGAAAATGTGCAATAAGAATGATCAAGATAGGTATATTAAAAAGAAAATATTAATTAATACCTTTACAATTAAATTAACCTTTTGTTTTGCATAATTGATCATTGAATTATACCAAAAATAACAATTTGGTCCCTAAATAATTTTTTATATGAATAGTGACTGAATTTATATTTGTGTTGTTTCGAAGTTAGGCAATGTACCAGTATTCATTATATTTTGAAATAAATGGCCCTTAAATTATTGGAATGTTGCATTTTGGTTCTTCAATTTACTTTTTTATATTGCTCTTTTAGTCCTTTTGCATAACGTTGTTATCTTACAAGATTAATAAAGTAAAAGAAATCGAGTCCATAGACTATTAGGCTAATAAAAAGTTCGTGGCCTAAACTGCCATTAGAAAAAAACTCAAGGATCATGTTAAAAAAGCCTTGAATTTATTATATTATCTAGTTATTTAATATAAATAGCCAATAAGATAATCCCATTGGGTGAATATTATCGATTGTATTCAAATATCTCGAATGGAAAATGCTAAGAGTGAAGGCGAAGCAGAGAAGGCCGGCCAAAATAAAAAAATAAATTTAATCAAACAAAAAATAAATAAATCGATAAAAAAGCAAACAGAAATGGGCGCCGGGGTACAAGGACCCTGCGGGCATAAGGGTCGAACCCGGCAAACCCAGATAAGATTTGTCGGATTGTTTGAGACGAAGCCACCAATTTCCAAGGAGCTTCTTATCCACGTGGCTCTCCTCGTGCCTTGCAGCGAAGCACCACTTGCTCTTAAACCACGCCACGTTTCGCTTATTCTTTTTACTATTTATTACGAATTGCCCTTTGATTTATTGTTTTATTACACAATTTGCCACTCCCTCTTTGTCACTAGTCACTATTTACTTGGTCAATTCCACCGTCATGATATGTATTCTGCATGAGTCTTGTCACTAACCGACTAATACTCCAGTCTCCAATAATGCGCCTCGATTCATAAAGTGGATGTGGATGCAGGAAAAAAGGAGGATTATTGTGGATTTGAAAGAAGGAAATTTGGAAAATTTGTTAGATACTGCGCAAGTTTGAGAGAATTTTGATAGTTTGAGTTAAATAATTTTTTGAATAAAATTTTTAATAAAAATAAGTGAAATTTATAAAATTTAAAAATAATTTATATAAAAAGTGATCAAAAAATATTGAGATTTAATAATAAAATAATTTTTTAAAAAATATTTTATATAAAAAGTTGTGAGAATATTAATAATATAATGTAAAAGGTAATAGAATATAAATGTGTAAGATATAAAAAATGATAGAGTTTAAGTTGTAAGATAATAAAATAAAATAGAATGATTTAAAAGGCAGTGAGTCTACATAATAAAATGGAATATAATAACGGTCAGAATAGAGAAAATAACTATTTTTGAAGAATTTTAGCCC
>WUAT03091527.1:0-13011 GCA_010015005.3 Ulmus americana | reverse complement strand
GTTTTTGATAGGCTAAAGAATTTTAAGATCAAGAAAGAACAAGTTATTTTCGCGCTACAAGATTTGTTCTTGTTGGAGAATCAAATCCCCTTTCGAGTCCTTAAGTTGTTGATGGATACGAGTAAGGAGAAGGAGGCTTTGAAGAGTTCGATTATGGAGTTTATTAGGGTGAATGTTATGGCACCTTACAAGCTCAAGAAGAATGTGGAGATCAAGATGGAACCGGAGCCTACTCATCTTCTTGATCTTCTCCGATCAGCGCTTCTTCAACAGTCTCCTATCCAACAAGAGGACCCTAAAGCAGATAGCAGAGCCAATTCTAAACAGAGTAAGTGTTCATGAAACCGTATTCCTTTTGTTACAATTTACATTTGTATGCATGATTTATATTTATTTTTGTATAATTTCATCATTATATACACAAACACGATATGTTATCACAGAAAAAAGATGATTAAATCTTTTGAAGTTTTATTTTATTTTTAAACATAATATGTATTTTATTATCTGTATTCTAATTATTATTGGGTCAAAAGTAAAGAATAAAAAACTTAAGAATGTCTCATAGTTTATTAGTAATTATGTAAATATGAAGATATCATGCTTTTTAAAATCCTTAATTTTAATTGAAAAAATTGTTAGAATGTTCACATAAATTTGTTTAAATTTAAATAATTTTTGTGATATTATTTAAAATAAAGTTCATACTTAAGAATAATACTGAACTTCTCCCTTTAACATATATAAATATCATATAATATTTTATGCATAATATGACAAGACTCAAATTCTCTAGAACTTCATTCACCCAAAACCAATTCTCTAGAACTTTATTGAAGTACTTTCCCTTTTTCTTTTGTGAGATAAAGTTAACTTTCACTTTTATGTCAGCAGCTCAATTTGTTTTAGCAGCACCAGCTCAGTGAAAGAAAAAAAATAATAATTAAGTAGAACTTTGTAATTATGCACTTATGTGGAATAAAAAATATATTATAACTAAGTTAATTCTCTATCCTCACATAGCAAAAAAATAGCGAGCCATATATATTCTACGTTTGTCTTAAAAAAAAAAAAAACGAGTCCACGATTTTTTTATTACTTACTTTTTCCACTCTACCAAACAAAGTCTAAAACTTCTTCATGCGTATACAATTTACAAGTTGTTACCGATCATATGGGCTGCAACTACATAAAAATCATCACAATATTCAAATTTAGTTCTCCAACAAAATATTACAGAGAAATTCTCTTATCAATTCTTCTTCTTCTTCTTCTTCAGGTCGTCAGCAAATTACAGAGAAGCAAAATCATTACGATCGCCAATCCTTTCGAAATGTCGAGGATCTGAGAGCAGCTGGGATAAAATTGAAGCCAAGTAGGAGCTGCTCCTTACGTGACATAACATTTACATCTCATTTAACAGCTTGCCTGAAACTCCCTCCTCTAGTCGTGGACGATTCAATGGCGCCTAAGTTGTTGAACCTAGTCGCCTATGAGATGTGTCCTGATAATTTTTCTGCAGAACTCAAAAGCGAAGACCATGGAGTTACATCTTACGTGACCTTCCTAGATTCTCTAATTGACAATGAAGAAGACGTTAAGCGACTGAGGGCATCTCACATTCTCCGGAACTGCCTTTCCAGCGACGCGGAAGTGGCTCATCTCTTCAACGAAATAGGCAGTTGCTTGGTGTCTATGCCTGCTTATCCAGATATTATGACCAAAATTCAAAAGCACTATGAGAGAAAGTATCCGAAATGGTTGGCTCAAATCTCCCATGACCATTTTAGAGACCCTTGGACTATTCTGGCTCTTGTCGGTGCTTTGCTAGCTCTTGCTTTAACTGGAATAGGGACTTGGTTCACTGTCTACCCTATAACTGGTCCCTGTGATCACTTCTGCATGCGAAAACCTTGAAACACTTTGATTATAGTTTGAAATAATTATGTGTAATAATTAATTGGTTAAGGTCTTGTTTGGTACATTGTATTGTATTATATTGTATTACAAAGGGTGTGATGTATTGTATTGTAATGTTTTGTATTTCAAAGGGTGTGATGTATTATATTGTATTGTATCAAAATATATAATTTTTTTTTTATTCCCGGCAGATAAGATGGGCATTAGGCGATGAAAATGAAAAAAGAGAAGAAGAAGTAGTAACCAGAGATGAAAAAGAAAAGAAAAAAAAAACAATAAGAAAGAAAAGAAGCAAAAAAAAGTAAAAGTAAAAAAAAAATTATTTCAGAACCAAATTGTTGATATTAGAAAAATTCGAGTACTTGTGGTGTAAAATATAATTATTTTTAGTTTTTAATGTATTATTAGAATATGAAAAATAATCTTGGGATTTTAAAAAAAATCGGTAATGTGAGGGTACATGAGGAAAATTTATTAAATATGTAGGGAACTAATTTTATATCTTTGAAAACTAAAGCTCTTTCTGTAATTTTGTTAAATAGAGGTACCAAAATATAATTATCCCATACGTAAAATGAAATTTGAAGAGGTGTTTTTTTTTTTTTTGGTGTGACATTTAAAAAAGAAGAAGAAAAGTTTAGATTTTTATTTTGATTAATACAAAGTGATAAGTTAAATATTACAATACGGCTTAATACATAAGTTTTTTATAAATTAAATAATACAGGTCGTATTGTATTAAAATTTTGTATTATATTATATAATACAATATATAAATTTTACTAAATACTATATTGTATTCAAATAATACAATACAATATTTTTATATAGTATAATACGATATATCAAACATGTTTTAAATAAATATCTTATTATTAAATTGATGTATAAACTTCATTAATTATAGATTTTTTTTCTTGATAAATTGAACAGTGGCCAATGCATGTCCTATGCCACATCTTATTATACATAGTGCGCTAGTTTAGTCATTCTTGAAATTTATAGTATCCAAAAAGGCCCTACCATTAAACCCCGTTTGAATTTTAAAGATTTTTAATGGAGTTATTCAAGGAAAATTCTTTGGACAGTGCAAATTGAAGTTGTCAAATTGGCATGTCTTGAAGCAAAAGCAATATGGATTTGCATGAACAGTGATAGTCTACCAGTGAAATTTTGATATCATCCAGATTACTTCTTCTGTCCTGGTTGGCACATTCATATTGCTATACAGTGTCATACTTGAGTTTGTCCTTACAGTAAATAAAACCAGGCTTAATGTTTTTAGTTGTATATGTCTGGTTAAATGCACTATCAAGTGGTGCGTGAAACTTGACTGAATTTTTTAAAAAACGGTATGATTGTGTTTGTCTCTATACTTATAATTTTTTTTTTTTATTATAAGTTCTTGTACTTTTAAGTATTAGTAATTTGGTCTAAAAAAAATCTTTATTTATTTATTTATTTATTTTTTCATTTATGTCCAAATAATTTAATTAAATTTCTAAAACTTATTTTCGATAATTTAATTTTTTTAGCGCTACGGGTCCTTGAATTCTTCGAATATTAATAATTTGATTCCAAGATTAAATAAAATTCTTTATTTTTTATTTAATTTTTTTTCTGTCTTTTCTTTACTTTCTTTTCTTTTATTCTTTTTTTTGCTCAAATAATTTAACTAAATTCCTTAAACTTTTAATAACTTAGGTTCTTTTTTCCACACAGGCCCCAGAACTCTTCAAGTTCAAGTGTTAACAATTTAAATTTTTAAGAACCTAAATTATCCAAAATAGGTTCAAGAAATTTAAATAAATTATTTGGGCGAAGAAGAAAAATAAATAAATAAAAAGAAAAATAAAAGGAAAAAATTAAAAAAAAAATATTTTAATGGTGGGATCAAATTGTTAGGTTACATGTAACTGAACATATTTTGGTCCTGGAATTAAAAAAATTTCTTTTTTTTATTTTTAATTTTTCTTTCTTTTCTTTTTTTATTTTTATTTTTTGGAATAGTTTTCCAAAAACTCTATTAGTATTTGAATTTGGTGTTGTTTGGTTTGGTATTCTAAAAAAACTTTTAGGTTTTTATAAAATTGAGACTTTATCGAATTGAATTTTTTTTAAATGTTATATTAATAGTAAATTGTTTGATTTGGTATTCTAAAAAGACTTTTTGGTTTTTATAAAACTGAGAATTTATCGAATTGAAGAATTTTACAATGTTCTGTTAATAGTAAATTAGGTGGTGTTTTGTTTGGTATTCTAAAAAGAATTTTTGGTTTTTATAAAATTGGGAATTTATTGTATTGAGGAATTTTAAAATGTTATGTTAATTGTAAATTGTAGTGGTGTTTAGTTTGGTATTCTAAAATGGCTTTTGGGTTTTTATAAAATTGAGAATTTATCGTATTGAAGAATTTTATTTAGAATACTCTGTTCAGAATGCTGAACCAAACAAAAATCATGTTTAGAATACTCTATTCAAAATGCTAAACCAAATAAAAATTTTGTTTAGAATACCTTATTTAGAATACTCTGTTTAGAATGCCCTGTTTAGAATGCTACAGAATCACAAACCAAACAAGTGTTGTTTTGTTTGCTATTCTCCAGCATTCCAAATAAGGTATTATTCTAAACATAATTTTTATTTGATTTAGCATTCTGAAGGTCAAAAAGGGAATATTGTTTATCGAACCAGTTCCTTTGTCTAAAAAAAAAAAAAAGAGGACAATTTATTATGTATCAAACCATAAGTATTTCATTGGTTCATAAGAGTAAGCAAACAATTAATAAAAGGTACCGATCTTCTACATTCTAGGTTTTCCCGTTCCTTCATCTGACTTAGGTAATTCATGTAGCATTCAGACCGAATGACTCTATGAAATTACGTTGATACTTCCACATAACACGGGTAACTTAGGAGACATCTCTATTTTTCCCTGGGAGAATCCTTAAAATTACCATTGTCGGTCCAGTAGAGTGCTTTCACCATTGGTGTTCTTTTCGATCTCTACGCATTTCACCGCTCTACTGAAAATTCCCTTTGCCCCTACTGTTACAACCAAAATCCCAATAAATAAAGAAATTGAATTGCAAATTGCAATCAAAACATTTAAAATGGCAAAACAAAAATATAAAAATTGACGAATCAAAATATAGATAAAATATGGATAAAATCAAAATATTTGTAGAGCAACTATTGTCTCTTATGTTATCCATTGTTATATTTTATTCATTTTAATAATAATAAAAAAAAAACTAAGGACTTATTGTATCACAGAAACTCCAATGGAACCCGTTATTTGAATGAAATAAAATCTAGGGAAACAGAGATAAATAAATGCATTTATCCATGATCGAATTATATTTATTTGTTACATTATATTGTTGTCAATATGAATGGAAATGTTGAGAAAAGAATACAATGAAGAAATAGAAAATAAATTCTAAATTGAAATATTATTAACTAATAAAAAAATAGAAATATTAAAAGAATTCAATTTTAAATAAATAAAAACTAAGGACTTGTGTTGGACTAGCACTCCATAGATAATTGACATATATACAAAATAAGGTATAACCGGAAGAATAAATTTAATTAAATAATTAAAATAATAAAGTCGAAAAAATTGGGTTTTTTCATTATTCAATCAATAAAAAATAACTTAACCTTACCTTTTTATTTTATCATTTTTCTAATTTCTTCCCTAGTAGAATGTGAAAGATTACTTTTTGTTTTACCAGAAGCAGAAGAAGAATTAGTAGTAGGTTATCAAACCGAATACTCGGGTATCAAATTTGAGTTACGTTGCTTCCTATCTAAATTTATTAGTTTCTTCATTATTTGTAACAGTTATGTACTTAGGCGGTTGGAATATCTCTATTCCATATATATAGAGTATTCTAAAAAGGATTTTTGTTTGGTATAGTATTAAAAATAAAGTATTTGGAATATCGAACTAAACACCACCATAATTTACTATTAACATAACATTTTAAAAACAATTCAATATAATAAAGTCCCAATTTTATAAAAACTCTTACAAAACCAAACAATACATATAATTTATGATTAGCATAATATTTTAAAATTCTTCAATTCGATAAAGTCTCAATTTTATAAAAACCCAAAAGACTTTTTAGAATACCAAACCAAACAATACACCATAATTTATGATTACCATAACATTTTAAAATTCTTCAATACAATAAAGTCCAAATTTTATAAAAACCCAAAAGTCTTTTTAGAATACCAAACAAAACCAATATAACATTTTAAAATTCTTTGATATAATCAATTCCTAATTTTATAAAAACCTAAAAGCCTTTTTAGAATACCAAACCAAACAACACTTAACATAACAATTTTAAATTTTTCAATATGATAAATTTCCAATTTTATAAAATCCCAAAAGTCTTTTTAGAATACCAAACCAAACAACATTATAATTTACTATTAACATAAAAAAAAATTAAAAAATTCAACACAACAAATTCCAAATTTTATACAATCCAAAAGCATTTCTAAAATACCAAACCAAACAATGAGGATTTTTAAAAATAAAAAAACCCAAGAAGAGTTTTTGCAACAGTGCTTTTACCGTTGCAAAAACTCTTTTGGCAAGAAGTGAACCAACCGGGAAAATATTTGTCCAAATACTAATAGAGTATTTGGAAAACTCTTCCAAACAGATAGCCTAATCCAATTTATTTGTACATTTGTTTTCTACAATATTTTCAACAACAAAAAAATAATAATAAAATTCAATATCTCTCAGGCTACACCTTGTGATTCTAGCTCCACACCTTATCTATCAATGAATATATACATATGAAGCACCTTACCTTCTAATTTTATATATATTGCTGACACAGAAATCTAGTTAACGGTCAAAGAAGGACACGTGAGAAACTCTCTCCGAATAAGCGTGGTGACTTGGGATCGAGTCAGGTCGAACTTAATGAAATTGACAACGTCTTCGCAAAGATGAGGTCATCAAAGTTTTAGAACTATTTGTAAATGTAACATTCAGAAAGTTTGATTTCCTAATTATCTTAATTAAGTGTGTTTAAGGAAGGAATTTTGTTATACGAATATTTTGTAACAATCGATGTTTTAAATTATTTATGAAATCAAGAGAAATTGAATGATTTCTGGTGAATAAGAATTCTTAAGGATAAGCTAAAAATTTCTATTGCAGAAGGAATTAAATTAGAAAAGAAAAGAAAAGGAAAAGTTTTCTAAGAATTCTCTCTAAGTATAGAAAATCCGAAAGAATAGACCTTCTGGCAAAATCCAGAAAGGGCAAGCCTCCAGGGAGAAGTTGCTCAACCCAGACAAGCAAAATTCGAAAAGGGCAAGCCTTCCAGGAGAAGTCGCTCAACCCAGACAAGCAAAATCCGGAAAGGGCAAGCCTTCTGGGAGAAGTTGCTCAACCCAGACAAGCAAAATCTAGAAAGGGTAAGCCTTCTGGGAGACGTCGCTCAACCTAGACAAGCACTTCCAGAAGGGGCAAGCCTTTTGGGAGAAGTAGTCAACCCAGACAAGCACATCTGGAAAGGGGAGCCTTTTGGAATAAGCTGCTCAGCCCTACTGGGCACTTCCAGAGGAAAGACCTTCATGAAAGAGAGTAAAGGAAATTATGATTAAGTACCAAGGACGAAAGTTTTGTCGCATCAAGACCTTATGGGGTTTTATTCCAGGAAGGGTTGATCAGCATTTCTTAAGCCGGAATGATTTTATGTAAGAGGACTACGGGACTAGATACGCATCACGAGCCTGAGTTTACAATCAAGGGAAATGCTTATGGGGAAAGAAACGAAAAGAATAAGTGAGAAGTCTTTCGGAAATAAGAAGTAAAGTCAACTCGGGAGAAGTCTTCTGGAAATAACAAGTAAAGTCATCTCGGGAGAAGTCTTTCGGAAATAACAAGTAAAGTCAACTCAGGAGAAGTGTTCTGGAAATAACAAGTAAGGTTGACTCAGGAGACCTTCCAGAAATAACAAGTAAGGTCGACTCAGGAGACCTTTCGGAAATAAAAAATAAGGACTAACAAGCAGGAAGCCTCCCAGATTACATTGGCCGGGAGACATAAGAAAGCTGAATCTGGAACGTATTCGGGAAATATCCCCGGAACACAATAAGACCTATTCAGATAAGAAGTTATCCAAGAGAGGAAAGTTTAGCCTACGCAGGAACCACTCCTGCTAAAAAGGAGTTCCTGGAAAGTGGGAATCCTCCCTGTTGAAGCAAGTGCTTTCAGCCAAGTTATAGTCAACAAATGCCAAGAGAGTATCAGAGAAGACGAGCTGGGAACTCTTTCCCACTTGTCCGGAATAGGTGCCAATAGAATTGGCTAAGTGGAAATATAGGTGACAGCCATGCAAGGGGTTTGACTTTGTTTTTGTTTTAGGTGTCAAGCCAAGATAATGCCAGCTGCCACAAAAGATGGGTGTTTAGCCCAAATTAAGCATGGAAAAACCCACATATCACTATAAATAATTGAGTTAAAGAGATTGAGAGGGTTGTTCAGCAAATACACTGTAAACCCTGAGAAAATTAGAACTTTTAATTCTGTTTTTGTTGCTGTTAATTAATAAATTAATTGGCAATAATTATTGGAAAATTTCATGTAAAATAGTTTAAAATGTAAATTGTCTTATAATTATCGAAAATTTCAAAAGTTAACTATTATTGGCAAATATTCTTTTGGCAATAATATTATTATTACCGAAGTTAAGATTTACGTAGTATTATAATTGCTCACTTATAGGAAATATAGTTGTGAGTAATAAATTTTCAAAATACAAATTATGACAAATAGTATTGTTAAAAATCTCAAATTCCAACTTCTGAATGTCTCTTTGTAGTATTTCAGGCATTGTATAGATATATATAATAGTTGCTGTAGATTTCTGACTAAGAGTGTATGCAACACGATTTGCTTTTCCCAGGTGATAGAGGATTTCATAGTCATAATCCTTGACTAACTCTAATAATCTCTGTTGCCTAGTATTCAACTCTTTTTGAGTGGAAACGTATTTCAGGCTCTTATGGTCGGTAAAATCTGACAACGAGCTCCATAGAGATAATGCTGCCATATTTTCATGTGCAAAGACTATCATCGCTAGTTCCAAATCGTGGGTTGAATAATGCTTTTCATAGATCTTCAAATGTTGAGAGAGATAAGCAATTTCTCTCCCATTCTACATAAGTACCGCTCCCAAACCAATTCTAGACGCATCACAGTAAACAGTGAAATCAGCGTCATCGATCGGCAACATAAGAATAGGAGCGCTTGTAAGCCTCCTTTTTAATTCTTGGAAACTCTGTTCACACTTGTCAGTCCATTCATACTTTCGATCCTTCTTCGTTAAAGCGGTGAGTGGTGCTGCCAAGGTAGAAAAACCTTCCACAAACCTCCGATAGTACCTGGCCAACCCAAGAAAGCTCCGAATTTCTGAAACGTTGGTTGGTGCAGACCACTTACTCACTGCTTTAATCTTAGTTGGATCTACGGATATTCCATCTTTCAAGATAATATGGCCCATAAATTGAACACGATCAAGCCAAAATTCACACTTAGAAAATTTAGCATATAGTCAATGTTCAGCTAAGGTACTGTAAATTAATTAATAATTAGTTATAGCAAAACGGAATTAAAAGTTCTAATTTTCTCGAGGTTTACAACTTAAGTGCTTCACATAAGAAGTGTGCCTTAATGCAGTGGAGATGAATAGTTGACCTTGACGGAGCGTGGTGATCCTTCCTAGTGTGAGGAAGATAGACAGATAGATGATCGCTTGAGGGGATGCCCGAATTATGATGGTTCTTTGTCTGAGGGGATGATTGTTAGGTGTGCGATCAAAGTCCCAAATTGGCTATAAGTGATGACGATCATGAGTTTATAAATATGGACAATATATTTATTGGTATGAGGATTTTTGCGTAGAGTTCAAAAATAAAGCTATGAGAGCTTAGGCCCAAAGTAGACAATATCATATCAATATAGAAATATGTGGGGGTCCATACTTATAACAAGTGAAATATATGGTGTACATGGTTCCGACAAGTGATATCAAAGCCACCAATAGTTATGAACATAAGAAACATAACCACCCAATTAGGTTGTGTTACTCTTAGGGTTACTTTATTTTCTGTGTCCCCAATACACAAAAACACCTCGTCCTATAAAAAAAAAAAAAAAACTTACATTAGATTAATAAAAAAGATAAAAGGAACATTATTTATATTTTAGTTATGCATTGACTTGTCTACTCGTAAAGTGTCCAACTTAATTTAATAATTGTGAATTATCTTCTTTGTGAACATAAAGAACTTGCAAATATGTCTTTACTTGCGGAACCTACCCACAATGTTTCCCTGCAACAAAATTAGTTAGGCATTTAGTTTATTGAAATAAAAAAATGCACAATTAAAATATCTAATTATTTTATTAATTAATCGAAGAAAATTGTATTTTACACTTGCTAAAATAGCACAAAGGTCAAATTTACAGGTTTAATTGAGTGCCTATTTATGGATTAATATATATTTAGGTGTTTGTTGTGTGTGTGAGTTGTCATATTATTTCAAAGACTTTTACGTTCAATTTTTTAGTCTGGCTATATATAATGAAACTATATTTTTTTTTTTTCCTTCTTGCAGTCAACACGTATGTCATTATCATTTTTATTTAATTCATATTAAAATGATCGTAAAGAAACGTCTAATTAACCCAAAAAATACTTCTAAGACTTTTTTGTTGTTGTCAATTCTATCAAATTATTACGGACTATCAAGAGACTTTTTTTTTCTTTCGAATTTGTTGGTCAATGTTAAACTCTCCCCCAACTTTAAATACACGTTATTCTTCTTATAAAGAAGACAAATAAGTCTTTCTAATTGCATATATGATGATGCATAAATATGGTAATTATATATTTTGTAATAAGATTGCTATGCTCAGATTTGGTAATCTAGATAACAATACAAAATCTCATAAACAAAAGATTTTTTGGATCTAAACACGAACCTTAATGAAAAATAAAGAAAAGAACACACGAAAATTTTAGAGAGAGGGCAGAGCTCTTCCTAGAAAGAGAGAGCCCTCTTCTATTATGAGAGGGAGCCTCGTCCCCCTTTTACATATGAGGTTCACCCCTATTTATAGGGGATGAGGTAAGAATTTAATAGTATTTAGTTTAACTAGAAATCTTTCCATATCTTTACTGGGCTCGAGGTGGATAATAGGTCTACCATCCCTAAAAAGAAGAAGATTTTGTCAGATGAACTGTCTTATACGCACTGCCTGATTCAGGCATGTCCATTCGGGCCAGTTTTCTCTATCTAGGACTTCCTAGAAGTGGTCTTCAAGTTTCACGGTTCGAGTCGTTCATCCTGACTTTATCCTTATGAGTGGTCTGTTCGAAACCTCTTGATCCGAACGCCTTCCTGTGGTCGATCATATCTTATTTTTCCTCGCTAGGTTCCATCTCCTTTTATTCGGGATCATTCTCGGATAGGAACTATTCAGCCCTGTTCGATCCATTTGGTCCATTCGGGAGCAACCTCCGACATGCCATCCAGTTAATCCTATTTATTTGGTCTTAATTCATATTTAATCTAGGAGGTAAATCCGGGTATTACAACTCCTCCCCAAGTTCATTTGCTTTGTGAAGAGAATGAGGTTGTCAATTCATAGACGGATTTAACCTTATTTGGTGAATCTATTACTTTATGGTTCGGACAAGCTTTCTATAACTCAGTCTCAAAAATGTTCCAATTTACAGAACATCATCGATTCGGGAGTAAGCTATTCTAGATCAATTTATTTGGTGCTCCAAGAGTTCGCCTATCCAGCTCAATATAGTTGTTCGATCCGAGAGTGAACGCTCTGAAACTACCTATTATACGATCTGAGAGTTTGACTCTTTGGATTAATTAAATTGTTCAATCTGGGAATGAACTCTCTGATCGGCTTAATTTGTGATCCAGGAATTTGACTCTCTAAATTGCCTTATTTTACAATCCGAGAGTTTGACTCTTTGAATTAATTTAATTGTCTGATCTGGGAATGAACTCTCCGACCACCTTAACTTGTGATCCGGGAATTTGACTCTCAGGATTAACTTTTTTTACGATCGAGAGTTTGACTCTTCAGATCTGAATTTCTGTTCAGCTCATAATTGAATTCTTCAATGTTGTTTTATTTTGACAAAGTGCTTAAGAACACTTTCATTCTGGACTTTTGGTTCGGCTTCAGACTTTTTTTCCTCATGGGGTCGCCCTCCCAGTTCATCGAAACTGGGCTCTCTTAACTAATCAAGTTGCTGGTTGATTGAATAACTTCAAACTTTTGGTCCTCATGGGGTTGCCCTTCTGATTCATCCAAACCGGACTCTCTTGACTAATCAAGCCGCTAGTTGACTTGAACAAAGCAATTTGGGGGTTGTTCTCTCATATAGAACTTTAGTCCGAAGGGTACGTCTTCTGGATCTAACCTATAAAAGCAATCTGAGAAGTGCACTTGCTTCTGAACGGGACATAAGTTTCGTTCGAAGGGTGCATCTTCGGGATCCAATCTCTAAGAGCAATCTAAGAAGTGCACTCGCTTCACAACAGAGTGTAAGCTTCGATCCGAAGGGTGCAACTTCCAGATCTAGCCTTTAAGGCGACTCGAGAAGCGCACTCGCTTCCAAACGGATCATAAGCTTTGGTTCAGAGGGTGCATCTTTTGGATCCAACTTCTAAGGGTAATCCAAGAAGCACAGTCACTTTCGAACCAAGCATAAGCTTCAAGTCGAACGTTTGACCTAGTATTGATTCAGACAAGGCATTTGAAAGCACTCTTGCGCTGAACTCTTGGTCCTGCTTCGAACCTTTGATCCGACATTTTATTTTGTCAAGGTGCTTGAGAGCACTCTTGTTTCAATCTAGGTCTAGCTTTGGACCTTTGGTCTGGTATTTTATTTGGCCTCTTTATGGGCTGTCTTCCCAGTTCATCCAAACTGGTTTCGGTTGATCAGTCGAGCTACCGATTGCGGGGGGCTTTCACCTTGATTAGACCGCTAAGGTGGATTTGGGGGTTGCAC